>JAVTVY010021332.1:0-75281 GCA_036873755.1 Hanleya hanleyi | reverse complement strand
GTATAGCTCTGTATTATTGGTGGTATAGCTCTGTATTATTGGTGGTATAGCTCTGTATTATTGGTGGTATAGCTCTGTATTATTGGTGGTATAGCTCTGTATTATTGGCGGTATAGCTCTGTATTATTGGCGGTATAGCTCTGTATTATTGGCGGTATAGCTCTGTATTATTGGTGGTATAGCTCTGTATTATTGGTGGTATAGCTCTGTATTATTGGTGGTATAGCTCTGTATTATTGGTGGTATAGCTCTGTATTATTGGTGGTATAGCTCTGTATTATTGGTGGTATAGCTCTGTATTATAAGTTTCTGCAATAATGTTTTGTGACGTTGATTTAAATCGTTACATTTTACACAGGATCTAGCAAATGCTACTAGACGAGATATGTATACGCCATATGCTGGATCCACTGGAATATTACTGTCCAGAAAGGGATAATTTACGATATCGAAATTGTAATCATCTCCCTTATCGTAAAGTAAACGAGAGAGAAGGTCTAAATATAATGTGCCGTTAGGGCTATTTGTAGTTTTCTTCAAATCCAGTGAAGGTGGATATATACCCTTGACTGCGTCATTAAAATAGCGATTGCCCACAGTAAGGAGATCGTCTATACAGCGCCTGGCGAATGAGAAGGAACGGACTTTGAAATGAGCGATACTGAACTATAGTTATTGATATATAGTCGAGGAATAGCCATTACAAGTCATAGTCTAAACTGTCCGTGTAACATAGACATCATATAACACGTTGCACTTCACGAAGTAAATGATAAATGCCACGTAAGGCTGCGTTCGGATTTTCAGGAATCTGCCCTAATATCACCGCATATCAATATTTTCCACTTCCAGATTTCTGTTTAGTACCTAGAATAAATTTGAAAATAAATTGAGCCATTACGAATTGAATTCATGAGTTTAGAAATTAATTACTGGCTAATCGCCACTGCACACCTCAAACTCACTAAATATTCATATTGTAGTAACACTTCGACTCCTCAGTTTTCAGACCTTTATATATACAGTTCAAGAGCAAGCTGAGGGCAATGTTAGATCAATGTTGTAGAAATAATCCCCACAATATATTAATGCTGCTTATCTTTTCATTGACCGATCAGTTAGAGAAGGATCGTCTATCCTTAACTGTATGATATGGAACAAATGACGAGGGTGCAGAGTGTGCGATAGAGGGTTAAGGGGAAGAAGTAAACTAATTTCACGAACGCAACATTCAGGAACATTTTGTCGGAAAAATAACCTTAAATAACATTTTACTACGCCTTATTCAAGCCCTACCAGTGCTGGAAAGAGGTGCTGCAAAAAGATGAGGCTGAATTTTTCAACGCGATCCTTCGTTTATATTTTCTCGGTATCGACTCAGTCCCTACATTGGGGATACCATAAAACAAGTTTCAAAGTATCCGAAGTTCTCGTGTTCCCAGTTCCGAAGTTCCAAGTTCCCAACTTCGAAGTTCCCAGTAAAATCTCCGAAGCTCCAAGTTCCCATCTGAAAATGCTGTGGGTTCCGATATGAGGCTTTTCTTACCTAAAACTTTTATTTTCCATTAAAATGCGACGATATCGAGCATATGTCATTTAACTTTCCCCAATATTGTGAAATATCTCATTAGGATGATTCGAGTCTGAATTCACATGACTGGAAGGATTGAAATGTGCTGTGTGGGAGGCGTATTCGAACCCCTGTGACATTCCTTAGAACCCATCAGCTGTTTTCACTGGTTTACTGGCAATCTTTTGCCTGTAGCCTTATGATTACTGAATAGCTCTTCCAACCACATGGAATCAATATCCCCAATACGGTAGCTTCGCCACATAGGGGCACCACAGAATAGCAGTTCTTAAACATTTTGACATTTCCGAACTCACCTTACGTGTACTGAAAACATTATTGCAGAAACGTATAAAACAGGGCTTCACCATCAAGCGCCTCCACTCCAAGTTTATCAAATACGGTGATACATATCGCATGCTGATAGCAATATACGAGCGTAGCGTGCAAGATCTATGGCGTTACATCTCATAACTTATGTCTAATTGCGCTTAACCGGGGGCTAGGGGTCGTATGAACCCATGTACTTCAAGATCCTCATGGTGTTCATATGAACAGGCACAATCAAAACATGACTGAGTACATATCATTCTCTAGACGACTTTACAACGATTATCATATGGATCAAGAATACTGATCATCGATAGAGATTTGATATTTTTAGAGCATCATGATGTCTTGCCGGTGTGAAGGTTAGAATGTCCGGTGGCTACGACTGTCCGCCCCCTATCTTCTAACTCAGCTAGGGCATTTTTCTCCTAATTGGGGACAAGTGTCCGTCGATTGTTGCATTAAAAAATGATATGAAAAGGGACACTAATCCCAGGACATTCTTATCCATCACACTGGCATCATGAAAACTGTTGAAAACTTAGCCCATGTTTATACTATTGTTATCTTTTTGAATGTGGTGCTTATGCGGTTATATGGAATATGGAATATGTCTTTGGATTATGTATGCGGATATTCTTCAATGGACGACGGTTGATTAGTGAATGACGGATCAGACGCTTGCAATTGAAATAAGTTTTATTACCAAAGTAGGATAATCCAACAACTATTATCTTATATTTGTCTTCTAATAAATATTTTTCATAATGACAAGATTGGTGTGTAGGATGTCGTTAACTTGCACATGGACAAGAAATTAAAAATATACAGAGGAACATATCACTGAAATTTAGTGCCCATCTATCAAAATGGACTTAGAAATATAGGATGCCTAAACACGGCCTTTCTAAGACGACTATAGGTATGAAACATGCATTTAGATTTGAAAGCTTTTCACAATATCATTGTCCAAATTCACTCCAGTTTAAAATACGTGCATTATAGTCCATATGTATTATGTTACGAGCTATCAGGTGCTTAAACATTTATCTCCTATAAGTTTGACAGAAGCTATAACAAAATAATTCGTACAGACTGCTCCTTTCATGATTTGAACATCAGACAATTACTGCTCACTACATGAAGAAGCCTGTAAATTTGATCACTGCCATAGTAGTGCCAGTTATAACTGTGGTTAAAACCATAGGGAAATGGGACTGAAACGACTCGGAGACTGCGGCCAGAGTAACTGGACGGCTCAGTGTTTATTGAAGCGCCACCCTCCTGATTTATAAGATAAATAAGAATATAGGGATCTCATGCCATTCAGTGTACGGTAGACGATTCAGGAATATTGACAATACATAACATTGCTTAGATAATAGTGATGGATATATGGTAGTGAAGGTGGCCCAATCTTTGGGAAGTATAGACACCAGACATGCATTTTCTGGACAATGTTGTGGAATTTTCCCTGCTTTATATACAACAAAATGGACTTGAGATATAATAAAATAGCTTAAAATGGGACAGGTCTGTTCCTGACTGGAGAGAAGTGTGCAGTATTTATTAATCATGTATGAAAAGGTTCGTCACGTACATGTATCTTCATATGCTGATATTATACCGATACTGAAGGGATGTTGCGAATCTATACATGATCTAAGAAAGGTATACAAGACGAAACCTAAGAAATGGATTCCAAATCCAGTCTTGAATGATTTTATTTCTTGTTTCTACATTCATGCATTGAAAGCTGAAACATTTTGTTTTATAGTCATTTTAAGCCTTCAGAGGCAATGGACCATGTCCAAATTCAAAATAGTGACGACCTTGTGTCCAAATTGCATGAACTTGGGTTCAATAGCATACACGTAGGAGTTGTTAGAAGGTCATTCTCAGAAACGTTGAAACAAATTTAACGGAGAAACAACCAACTAGGTAAGATTGTCTCCATGTTGGTGCCAGTTGTTTCGAAGGACTTTCAAAACGAGGTTTTTTAGAAGTCATAATAACGTCAGTGAACTAGTAAAAACTGTTCATGGGTTTTAAAATGTTTAAACAATCAATTCACATTTTCAGCTCTTCTAGTCAGATTAATTCGGGCCCGAGTGATCCTAATTAGTTATATCACTACAATGAAGAAAATTGGATATCCTATTTGTGAGAAGTCATTAAACATCTATGCTCGATATGGTTACATTTTGATGAAAAATAAAAGTTTTAGGTAAAAAAACCCACCTCAAATCTGAATCGACAGCATTTTCATATGCGAGCTTGGAGTTCGGAGCTTGGAATTTGGAACTTCGAAGATCGGAACTTGGAACTTGGCCCCCGTACATTGTACAAATATTGACTTATAATATAAGATTATTGTTACCTTAGACCGACATATTTATATACACTGTATTGTTATGAGAACACGATCACGTATTGTATTTATTTTATTCAACGGATTCAACACCTGAACATGCTATATGGGAAGTTAGGAGGTATTTTCACGAAGATTTCGATTTAAGCGCCGTTTTTCTGGGATATTTCTTGAGTCACATACCCACATGACCTGCTTTCATGGTCCCGTTTATCTGGCTCAATTACAGGTGACATATATGGATAGCTTCTATAGATAAAAACAAATTTATATCCAGGCGTTAATATATTGTAACACTATAGCTGTCAGCGCATTCAAATTTCACACAGCGGCTTGGTATTCAGCAAGGATCATTTATTTGTTCACCTCGCAAAGATTATAACCCCGGTATATGATTACCGACTGAAAGTCGCGAGCCATAGGTCTACGTACGTGGTGTCTTTTTAACTCACTCTGTTCCCGGCGTCCAAGTATTATTAGTACTATCAACTCCAAGTATTATTAGTATTATCAACTCCAAGTATTATTAATACTATCAACTCCAAGTATTATTAGTACTATCAACTCCAAGTATTATTAGTACTATCAACTCCAAGTATTATTAGTACTATCAACTAATGTCAAGATATGGCCAGGCTATATATTTTCAAAATTTCGATTATTTCGTGTTTTTCGGGGACAAAATGTGTTGTGACCTATACATGTTAGTGAAACTGAATTGTTGACGAATTCGATGAATTCTAGACGGTAACTTTGACAAAAAAAGAAACATTGGTTTGATGCCATCTCTGCTTGTGTATTTGAGAGAGAGGCGAGTGACAAAGTATGTCTTTAACATCAATTTTTATCCAATTACATTTAGCATCATATCCGTCGTATTAGAACAATTTCATGGAGACCACACTGAATGGCATTTTCACAGCGACTGCTCTGTGGAATACACAGATAAAATAAATTGGCCACCACTTACATACCATTGTACTATCACTTACATACCATTGTACTACCACTTACATACCATTGTACTACCACTTACATACCATTGTACTACCACTTACATACCATTGTATGGTACCACTTACATACCATTGTATGTACCACTTACATACCATTGTATGTACCACTTACATACCATTGTATGTGCCACTTACATACCATTGTACTACCACTTACATACCATTGTACTACCACTTACATACCATTGTACTACCACTTACATACCATTGTACTACCACTTACATACCATTGTACTACCACTTACATAACATTGTACTACCACTTACATACCATTGTACTACCACTTACATACCATTGTACTACCACTTACATACCATTGTATTACAATTGCATGCTCATTATTGCTACCACTTACATACCATTGTATGGTACCACTTACATACCATTGTATGCTTACTTACATACCATTGCTCACCGCACATACCATTGTACTACCACTTACATACCATTGTACTACCACTTACATACCATTGTACTACCACTTACATACACTTGTTGTACTACCACTTACATACCATTGTACTACCACTTACATACCATTGTATGGTACCACTTACATACCATTGTATGTACCACTTACATACCATTGTATGTACCACTTACATACCATTGTATGTGCCACTTACATACCATTGTACTACCACTTACATACCATTGTACTACCACTTACATACCATTATACTACCAATTACATACCATTGTACTACAACTTACATAGTATTGTACTACCACTTACATACCATTGTACTACCACTTACATACCATTGTACTACCACTTACATACCATTGTACTACCACTTACATACCATTGTACTGCCACTTACATACCATTGTATGATACCACTTACATACCATTGTATGTACCACTTACATACCGTTGTATGTACCACTTACATACCATTGTATGTGCCACTTAAATACCATTGTACTACCACTTACATACCATTGTACTACCACTTACATACCATTGTGTGGTACCACTTACATACCATTGTACTACCACTTACATACCATTGTACTACCACTTACATACCATTGTACTGCCACTTGCATACCACTGTACTACCACTTACATACCATTGTACAACCACTTACATACCATTGTACTACCACTTACGTACCATTGTACTGCCACTTACGTACCATTGTACTACCACTTACATACCATTGTACTACCACTTACATACCATTGTATGGTACCACTTACATACCATTGTATGTACCACTTACATACCATTGTATGTACCACTTACATACCATTGTATGATACCACTTACATACCATTGTAAGGTACCACTTACATACCATTGTATGGTACCACTTACATACCATTGTATGGTACCACTTACATACCATTGTATGGTACCACTTACATACCATTGTATGTACCACTTACATACCATTGTATGTACCACTTACATACCATTGTACTACCACTTACATACCATTGTACTACCACTTACATACCATTGTATGTACCACTTACATACCATTGTATGTACCACTTACATAACATTGTATGTACTACTTACATACCATTGTACTACCACTTACATACCATTGTACTACCACTTACATACCATTGTACTACCACTTACATACCATTGTGCTACCACTTACATACCATTGTACTACCACTTACATACCATTGTATGGTACCACTTACATACCATTGTATGTACCACTTACATACCATTGTATGTACCACTTACATACCATTGTATGTGCCACTTACATACCATTGTACTAGCACTTACATACCATTGTACTACCACTTACATACCATTGTATGGTACCACTTACATACCATTGTACTACCACTTACACACCATTGCACTACCACTTACCTACCATTGTACTACCACTTACATACCATTGTACTACCACTTACATATCATTGTACTACCACTTACATACCATTGTACTACCACTTACATACTACCACTTACATACCATTGTACTACCACTTACATACCATTGTACTACCACTTACATACCATTGTACTACCACTTACATACCATTCTATGGTACCACTTACATACCATTGTATGGTATCACTTACACACCATTGTATGGTACCACTTACATACCATTGTATGTACCACTCACATACCATTGTATGTACCACTTAGATACCATTGTACTACCACTTACATACCATTGTACTGCCACTTACATACCATTGTATGTACCACTTACATACCATTGTATGTACCACTTACATACCATTGTATGTTCCACTTACATACCATTGTATGTACCACTTACACACCATTGTACTACCACTTACATACCATTGTACTGCCACCTACATACCATTGTATGTACCACTTACATACCATTGTATGTACCACTTACATACCATTGTATGTACCACTTACATACCATTGTATGTACCACTTACATACCATTGTATGTACCACTTACATACCATTGTATGTACCACTTACATACCATTGTATGTACCACTTACATACCATTGTATGTACCACTTACATACCATTGTATGGTACCACTTACATACCATTGTATGTACCACTTACATACCATTGTATCGTACCACTTGCATACCATTTGTATGGTACCAGATTGTATACCTCCTATTGTCAAATAAATCAATGAGATACAATTGTGATTATTAGGATCTCCTGCTTCGTGTTGTCCGATTGCCTTTCGAAGACGTGTACAAAGACTGTATCACTCTGTCTTTTCAACGCTTCGTCTTCAGATTCGTCACTAGAATACACATGTATGATACATTATATATAGTATATCTTATTACCTTAGACCGAGTCATAATGTCCGTGACCGAGACATTTCTGTTTGTTTAATTCTGATATGAGGAGAATATCTTGTGTTTGTTTGTATTACTATGGTACCATTACTATGGGAAGTTATGAGGTATTTCCCTGGGTCATTTCCAGTTTGTCTTCGAAGAGATATTTTTGAACACATCTCTTTCGACTTTCTATCAGCTTCTCCGTTCTGTGTCGGTGTAATATTGTTATAGCGCCATGATTAGTGACATATAGATAGCTATGGACACCTATGGTTTCGAATCCCACACATCGGCTGGATATATCAAGGATAATCCCACACATCGGCTGGATATATCAAGGATAATCCCACACATCGGCTGCATATATCAAGGATAATCCACACATCGGCTGCATATATCAAGGATAATCCACACATCGGCTGCATATATCAAGGATAATCCACACATCGGCTGCATATATCAAGGATAATCTATACATCGGCTGCATATATCAAGGATATTCCACACATCGGCTGCAAAAATCAAGGATAATCCCACACATCGGTTGCATATATCAAGGATAATCCCACACATCGGCTGCATATATCAAGAATAATTTATTTAAACCAACTGCATTTATTTCTCAACGCAGCTCTTCACCTAATAATGACGATAAAATATTACTGACTGATATTGCTTCAAGGTTCCCCACCATACAAAGGCCTATGTTCTTTTCACCCATTTCTCTCCTCGGCGTCGATCCCGCTCAAGCACCCACGAAATCTCATTATCTCCCATTGATTTTATCGTCAAATTTATTTTCTTTTCACAATTTTGATCGCTTCGTGTTTGAATTACTTTTCGCGTATTTATTTAGTGTCTTATCTCTTCCTGACCAAAAGTAGAGTTTTATGTCATTTGTTAAATCCGACGAGAACGGATGATCGAGAATGGTATCTGATGAAACATAGTGGGAAACAAATGTGTGAAGTTTAGAATCCCTCATCCTAACTATTAGAAAAGTAAAAATGAATAAAAATAAAGTATAATAAAGTAAAACTGAATAATTATTGATTGATAGCAATGTCATTGATAACAGTATCTACATGTGGAAAAATGAATCTCTACTTCGTCACCATCATCTCTCTCTCTCTTGTAGATATTTCCAAATGCTCTCATGTTTTCTAAGAACATATAGAAGTGCATTTTTTTAATTCATGATTAATTCCAGATAAGCGTACATCTGCACGTAATTTTGCTTAAAGCCTATTTTAATAATATAATTTTGCCTCATCCAGAGAGAAAACTGTGTTACACACGCATATTTTAAATACCGGTAGTTGAAAGTGTGAACATCATACAGTAATTGATTGTAAGAGTGATTAAATTCCATAATTATAGAAATATAAATAAACGTCGTGTTCCGTTTTGACCATGGAATTTCTTCTAGTCACTAAGGAACACGGAAATATATAAAACAACTGCCCACAATCACTGCCTACGCCCGCCGGAAAATTCCCTGCCGTAATTGAGTATATAAATGGTAAATAATAACAATGTTTTATTACAATACGTATAGTATCATGACATGACCATGAAATCCTACTGTTCACTTCCAACTATTGGTAAGAATATCGTTTATACGATTTTAAAGAAGCTGATGAGCCGTAGTGTTACATCATGGCGAGTTTGAAGCGAGTGTGCAGGCCACATGTGATATCGATATTGGAGTGACCGCCAAATCTTAATAGAAGAAGACTTTAAGCATGATTCACTATCAAATGTACCTGCTTACATCTGAATTAGAGTAACTCGCTCATGAAGGGTAGTACTTTTGAGACTAACTAATTAATGCTGAAATTAATTAATCTGCCTCAATTAATTAATCTGTTCTTTGCTGAGTTAAATTAGTCTGCCTCAAAGGTGTTATATTTGCTGAGTTTTTCCTTTTCATCAGACTAACAGGGCTACAATATCTCTTGGTACAGGACGGCGCTACATACAGTCTGGGTATACATACACATACTATATCGTACCATTCAGACTATTTTCCTGTACATTCATACATACATGCATACTATATCGTATCATTCAGACTATAACGCTTCCTGGAAAGCTGTATCACGTGATACCATGATAATACTTAGTAATCTTAAGTAGGACAGCGTTCATATCATTGTCCTTTTCATTTCAGCTTTAGGACTACTGTGGCTGAAACTCTTATTTATCAGCGAAGTTACATGTTCTAACGATGATGTAAAGCTGAGTAAGTTAGAACGAAAGCAAATAAAGAATCCGTGCCCTGCAAGCTACCGTAAGAATTTCACGTGTTCTCCAGAGTTTAAGGAAACTATCCGCACTCTCAAAGGTCAGTTACTGTACATCGAGAAAGCAGCCATTGATTCCAGGAAATATTATGGTGTAAGTATTGTTACTTTATTACTTAGTTTATATTATCGGATTGACTTTGTAATTTAGAAAGATGTTGGAAAATGTGTGTCACCATTTTTCGTCATTGAGAACACATCGACATAGTGTGTCCATCCATTCATTATGTTGATAGAGAAGTCACCATTTCTATATACCGTTATCAGGAGCGACCCCCTGGAACCACAACTATGTACTGTGTGTTCATGCCACCAAGAATTCAACATATAACTGGGAGATTCAGAAAGTCAACTTCTGCTTTGAGACCGTATATCTAATAATTATATCCCTTTTGTCAATACAGAATCACTGCAACGAGAGCACATCTCCTCTGACCCCGAAACTTCTGAATGACGAATTGGAAGCTTTGAAAAAAGTAGTTGAGAAGTGGAAGAAAAAACCCGTGAGTATAGCTTAAGGGAGTAGATATCGTTCATATCAAACAGGTAAATAGGGCCTAAACGTTTACTTATAACTTGTCAGGCTAAGATAAGATAAACACAGCCAATCACCCTACTATTTATAGATATACTGAATCATTTGTGTATTCTGTATCAGAAGGAAAATGAACGTTTGTTCATGTTTAAAGCTCATAAGGCATATCCCCACAGTCTCTCTATATAACTGAAATATTATATCTAATTATCCCTCTAATTATTCCCACAGTCTCTCTATATAACTGAAGTATTATATCTAATTATCCCTCTAATTATTACCACAGTCTCTCTATATAACTGAAATATTAAATCTAATTATTCCCACAGTCTCTCTATATAACTGAAATAGTATATCTAATTATCCCTCTAATTACTACCACAGTCTCTCTATATAACTGAAATATTAAATCTAATTATCCCTCTAATTATTCCCAGTCTCTCTATATAACTGAAATATTAAATCTAATTAACCCTCTAATTATTACCACAGTCTCTCTATATAACTGAAATATTAAATCTAATTATCCCTCTAATTATTCCCACAGTCTCTCTATATAACTGAAATATTAAATTTAATTATCCCTCTAATTACTACCACAGTCTCTCTATATAACTGAAATATTAAATCTAATTATCCCTCTAATTATTACCACAGTCTCTCTATATAACTGAAATATTAAATCTAATTATCCCTCTAATTATTACCACAGTCTCTCTATATAACTGAAATATTATATCTAATTATCCCTCTAATTATTCCCACAGTCTCTCTATATAACTGAAATATTAAATCTAATTATCCCTCTAATTATTACCACAGTCTCATATCTGAAATATTAATCTAATTATCCCTCTAATTATTACCACAGTCTCTCTATATAACTGAAATATTAAATCTAATTATCCCTCTAATTATTCCCACAGTCTCTATATAACTGAAATATTATATCTAATTATCCCTCTAATTATTCCCACAGTCTCTCTATATAACTGAAATATTATATCTAATTACCCTCTAATTATTCCCACAGTCTCTCTATATAACTGAAATATTATATCTAATTATCCCTCTAATTATTCCCACAGTCTCTCTATATAACTGAAATATTAAATCTAATGATCCCTCTAATTATTCCCACAGTCTCTCTATATAACTGAAATATTAAATCTAATTATCCCTCTAATTATTCCCACAGTCTCTCTATATAACTGAAATATTATATCTAATTAACCCTCTAATTATTACCACAGTCTCTCTATATAACTGAAATATTATATCTAATTATTCCTCTAATTATTCCCACAGTCTCTCTATATAACTGAAATATTAAATCTAATTATTCCTCTAATTATTCCCACAGTCTCTCTATATAACTGAAATATTAAATCTAATTAACCCTCTAATTATTACCACAGTCTCTCTATATAACTGAAATATTATATCTAATTAACCCTCTAATTATTACCACAGTCTCTCTATATAACTGAAATATTAAATCTAATTATCCCTCTAATTATTCCCACAGTCTCTCTATATAGCTGAAATATTATATCTAATTATCCCTGTAATTATTACCACAGTCTCTCTATATAACTGAAATATTAAATCTAATTATCCCTCTAATTATTACCACAGTCTCTCTATATAACTCAAATATTAAATCTAATTATCCCTCTAATTATTCCCACAGTCTCTCTATATAACCGCAATATTATATCTAATTATCCCTCTAATTACTACCACAGTCTCTCTATATAACTGAAATATTAAATCTAGTTAACCCTCTAATTATTCCCACAGTCTCTCTATATAACTGAAATATTATATCTAATTATCCCTCTAATTATTACCACAGTCTCTCTATATAACTGAAATATTAAATCTAATTATCCCTCTAATTATTACCACAGTCTCTCTATATAACTGAAATATTAAATCTAATTATCCCTCTAATTATTACCACAGTCTCTCTATATAACTGAAATATTATATCTAATTATCCCTCTAATTATTCCCACAGTCTCTCTATATAACTGAAATATTAAATCTAATTATCCCTCTAATTATTACCACAGTCTCTCTATATAACTGAAATATTAAATCTAATTATCCCTCTAATTATTACCACAGTCTCTCTATATAACTGAAATATTAAATCTAATTATCCCTCTAATTATTACCACAGTCTCTCTATATAACTGAAATATTAAATCTAATTATCCCTCTAATTACCACAGTCTCTCTATATAACTGAAATATTATATCTAATTATCCCTCTAATTATTCCCACAGTCTCTCTATATAACTGAAATATTAAATCTAATTATCCCTCTAATTATTACCACAGTCTCTCTATATAACTGAAATATTAAATCTAATTGTCCCTCTAATTATTATCACAGTCTTGCTATATAACTGAAATATTAAATCTAATTATCCCTCTAATTATTCCCACAGTCTCTCTATATAACTGAAATATTAAATCTAATTATCCCTCTAATTATTACCACAGTCTCTCTATATAACTGAAATATTATATCTAATTATCCCTCTAATTATTACCACAGTCTCTCTATATAACTGAAATATTAAATCTAATTATCCCTCTAATTATTCCCACAGTCTCTCTATATAACTGAAATATTATATCTAATTAACCCTCTAATTATTCCCACAGTCTCTCTATATAACTGAAATATTATATCTAATTATCCCTCTAATTATTCCCACAGTCTCTCTATATAACTGAAATATTATATCTAATTATCCCTCTAATTATTCCCACAGTCCAGTGTTGTTTAATTACCATATGAAGTGGAATTTATATGTTTCTTGTGAAATGTGAAAGAAAATGGGGTTATATATTTTTTTAAGTAGTAGCAGTATAACAGATAAAATGAGCATTTCCCTTCCTATACCCAGGAAGGGGGGGATAAGGTTTTGGGGCGGAGATGAAGAATATATGTTTGAAATTCCTCTTCAAGACATGCATAAAGTTACATGATGGCTGGAAGTGAATAAAAATGATTTTTTTGTGTTTAATCTTAAGTATAATCTTTAGTCCAAGTAGCATCCTGTGACGTTCAACCGTTGAATCTGACAGGCCCTGTGTTTGGTCAGATATAGTTTACTTGTTGAGATGGTTCTACTGTTGTACACTATTGTGTGGTATCTGGTCCCTATTGATGGGAAATTCAGCCTGTTTTAGTTATAGGTCCATGAACGTAATATAATCCCTTATTAACGAACAATATCTGTCCCATAACATAATATAATTTTATGCCTAAGTGATTTTGGATTCAACATTTCTAAATTTTGTAGAGCCAATCATGGTGCTCTCTCGAGCAGAATAATCACAACAAAATTATTGATTAATTAGTATTGATTATAGTACCGTACTTAGAGTACAGGTAAAACAAAAATACCAGCTTGCAACTACAAAAAACAACAAAACAACTAATGTACGTGATACGCATGGGAGAATCATGTCCACCTTTACCGCATATATGCCAATACAAAATGTTATCATTAGGTTTAGTGCAGTACGTTCATATATTCTCGAGTTTATCGTGATCTTTGAACTTTGAACTACATCAACAAACTCCTAGAATGTATTTATCAGAGGGAATTCTAATCCTGCGGAACAATAAGAAACTGAGTTTCGAAACAAACAAATCTCAGCTATGCCTGTAGGGAAAACTTGTATATATAGTCGGTGATCATGTATATATAGTCGGTGATCATGTATATATAGTCGGTGATCATGTATAATGTGTCCAATTCATGGAATAATCTTTCTCTAATGCATTGTATGTTGTGACGTCACCAAGCTTATAGCAACAATATGATTCACATAAAAACAACATCGATTCGTGATCAGTTGGATCTGTGGGAATCAATTTACAGCGTAATTGCTTTGCAAAGAGAAGTTTTGAAGTCACATCTTGTCTGCTAATCCACTTATCTAAAAGAGCCAATATACCCTGACCGTGAATGGCACTAACGCTGTAGGGACATATTCAGATGAGCGTGCACGATCTGTGGCGTTACGTTTCGTAACTTGTGCCTAATTCCGCTTAACCCGGGGCCAGGACCCGTATGGTCCCCTGTACTTCAAGATCTTCATGTTGTTCATATGAACAATCACAATCAGAGCGTGGCTGAGATACAACATTTTCGAGATAATAAATTAAAGGAAAATCATATGGATTAAGCATAGTGATCAGCGATACGGATTTGATATTTTTGAACATCATGATATCTTGCCGGCATCATTGAAAACTCTTGACAGCTTCTCCGTTACACGAAACTAGCATATGGTTATGTATACTGATTGTGTTTTTTTAAAAATTTGGTGCTAATGCTGTTATATGAAATGGATTATGCACGCGGAGATTCTTTAATGGACGATGGTTGAATAATGAATTGCGGACAAGACGCTGGTATTTGATGCGATAAATAATCCGTCGTTAAGAACATTGCTTTCTGGTCTATATTTCAGTATGTCTGACCTGTTCGTTCCGATGAAGTGCACCAACTGACCGAGAATATTTGTGAAATCGTAGCTTCATTCTCGTTTGTAGAACCGGTAGTCTTCTTAATATGGCTTCGGCATTGTTATGTCATGCTAGAGCCAGATATATATATATATATATATATAGGAATAATGGTGAACGATTCAGATGTGGAGAGTATAGAGTGAAAAAATAACAAGTCGCCTTCTTAGTTGACTACGTCATTATATTCCTACTGCTGCAGTTTCGAACATGAGTTCTTGTCAAGGAATGATATTACAATGGCATACATTCAATATTTGAGCATTCTTATGTTTGGCGTTGCTCGACAACGGTTACAGTATATAACAAGTTATAACAAATCATTGCTAGTGTCGAGTATTTAACAATGCGGTATTAAAACACAATGTAAATGTGATAGATCCTTATATGTATATGTTGTGGCCAGACATTTGATAGTTGACCACGGTAACAATACATATATCAACATGTAATACAAAAGGACTTAATTACAGGTAGTTAAGTACTCAATCAATGATGGTTTATATACGGTAGTTTTATCAATAGATAACAAAGATAGACAGTTATTCTTAAATATACATGTAACAATGTTAACAAGTAAACATAAAATGAAGCATACACTATGGTTATGGAGCTAATATATTAGCTCCATGCTTAGGGTCTATGATTTCCGTTTAACGATGGACAGAGGGAATCTATGAATGAAATTTCCTTAACATCCATTAGCGCTTTATTGCCTTCTGCTACTTGATAAAGCGGGAAAACTTTGAAGGGCGGTTTAAGGTGTAACGAACATTCTCTAATGTGTTTGCTAACAGGCAAGACACAGTACCTTTCATTGTTAATATGTTGTCTGTGAAGAGTCAATCTGTTTCGGAGGTCTGTAGTCTGCCCGATGTATTGTTTTCCACAATTTTGGCAGACCAGGGCATAAATAACAAATTTTGATTCACATGACATGTTGAATTTAACCTGGAAGTTGGTTCGCCGATTTTCAAATTTAAAACTCGGCCCTTCGATTATATGGATACAAGCTCCACATCGTGAGTTTCTACATTTTGATACAAATTTATATTGTTTCAACAGAAGTGGAAAGATATCAGATCTGGTCTGGAGAGAGTGGGAAGCACACTTCTGGCATTCTTCACCTATACGTCTCTGGGGGCGAGCGAGAGGGAATATGCAGAAAAGAATCGTGACTTCCATGAGAGTGACATCTGGGTTTATCTGAGAAAACTTAAGAAGGAATTGCTGCATTCAGTATGCCTCTTACAAAGCATAGGAGTTAAGACAAAGAAAAAAACTATTCGCCTATTAAGTAAAGAGAGATTGACTCCGGATCAGGATAGTCTGGAACACCGAGGTTGCACCCTGACCAAACATATATCTAGCAAAATGATATTCATTAAAGATCAACTCGACAGACTCAAAATTAGGTGTCGGGGGACAAGGACGAAAGGTAAGGGCAGGAATAGGGGTAGGGGTAGAGGTAGGGGCAAGGACAAAGACAAGCTGGGCGATAGGAGTGAGGGTAGGGTTAGGAATAGAGATAGAGGCAAGGGAAAGGTCAAGCAGGAGAGTAGGGACAAGGGTGAGGATAGGTTTATGAATACTGGCAGGGGCAAGGGTAGGGGAAAGGAGAAGGGTAGGAGAAAGGGTGAGGGTAAGGTGAAGGATAAAGGGACGGGTAGGCCTAATCGTATAAACAAGAACAAGCGAGGTGTTAAGCGCAGAAAGGGCAGCGCGAAAAGTCATGGGAGGGGAACAAAGACGCCCAGACTCAGACAGTGACGCAGAAAATGCATGTATAATTATATGAAATGGAGTACAGCGTACCTAAATCCAGTCAAGCTGGGGCTAGTGACATTGTGGCCAACCCAGTCAAGGTGTTGAAATGAACATCTACGAGTAAAGCGTGACTGAGATACAGATCTCATTTGGGCATTGTCCCCACCACCATGTCCCCACCACCATGTCATTGTCCCCACCACCATGTCACCACCACCATGTCATTGTCCCCACCACCATGTCACCATGCCATTATCCCCACCACCATGTCCCCACCACCATGCCCCCACCACCATGTCATTGTCCCCACCACCATGTCCCCACCACCATGCCCCCACCACCATGCCATTGTCCCCAACACCATGTCCCCACCACCATGCCATTGTCCCCACCACCATGTCCCGACCACCATGCCATTGTCCCCACCACCATGCCATTGTCCCCACCACCATGTCCCCACCACCATGCCATTGTCCCCACCACCATGCCATTGTCCCCACCACCATGCCATTGTCCCCACCACCATGTCCCCACCACCATGCCATTGTCCCCATCACTATGTCCCCACCACCATGCCATTGTCCCCACCACCATGCCATTGTCCCCACCACCATGCCATTGTCCCCACCACCATGCCATTGTCCCCACCACCATGCCATTGCCCCCACCACCATGGGGGCCATTTTGTTCCTAATTGGGGAGGGGAGCGTAATCAAATTGACATTGTCCGTAGGAATACATGACTGAAGGCATTGTGCATTATGAACCAAGCTCATTAAAGATACCCCAAACTCCCTCACCTATCCACCCCATCCACAAACACACATACCCCATCCACCCACACACATATCCCCAACATCCCTAACATATTCACCCCATCAACAAACACACACACCTATCCCATGCACCCCATCCACAAACACACACATAACCCGACGTCCTTTATCTATCCACCCCATCCACAAACACACACATAACCCAAACCTCCTTCACCTATCCACCCAATGCACAAACACACACATACCTCATCCACCCCATCCACAACCACACCCATACCCCATCCATCCCGTCTACAAGCACACACATACCCCCATCCACCCCATCCACAACCACACACATACCCCATCCACCCCATCCACAACCACACACACACCCCATTCACCCCATCCACAACCACACATATACCCCATCCACCCCATCCACAACCACACACATACCCCATCCACCCCATCCACAACCACACACACACCCCATTCACCCCATCCACAACCACACATATACCCCATCCACCCCATCCACAACCACACAAAAACATCAATCTTCCTTACATATCCACTCCATTCATGTACACACACACATGAATAAGCTCGGAGATCTCGCAAATCGGATATGAATCTAGTCCAGCATTCATGGTATATGTATAATTTATAGTGTTGGCAAGTCAGTGTAACCGTTTTTTTATTACTATATAGGAGTAGTGAAGCTGTCACTATGACAACTTACGCAAATTATCCGATATTTTCTTTTTACCAACAAGATATCGTCAAATAAAATATTCTTGGAAGGAAGGGCTCTCATAACCGTAGCTCAGTTAACTGCCCGTTGCCCATCGACATACCAGACAAATATCCTGGAACTTCCTCTCAGAAGAGATAAAATGTGTTTTCTCGCATCTACTATAAATTATAGACTGATAATGTAAAGCAGTATTTGTTGTTCTGCGAAAAAAGTGATGCCGTCGGCGTTGGATCGTAATGTGGGTTTTACCGCTACTGTATCAGCTATGTTTGTAATAGTGGTCATTTATTGAATTTATTTATTGAATAACTGTAGCTGTTGAACTTATTATGTTAATGCATCATATTTCCATGATGTTATTGAGGACCACAGATATTGTGATATTGTGATATTCGAGAATTTTGATTTATTAATTTGTTTATTATGTTATTAACGAATTGTTAATGTATTTCTACCTATTTCGTTTTGATTAATTGTAATTGTATTTGATTACAATAATATGACTATAGAATGTTATGTTTACTCGTTAATATGCACTCTTTTGCGTTCATTGTCATATTCTTTGGAGCTGTTTGACAAACTGGTGCTCCCTATACTTAACTATGGCGCTGAGGTGTGGGGTTTTGCGACAGCAGACCATATAGAACGTATTCACTTACAATACTGTAAAACAATTTTTGGGGTTAAGAAATGTACACAGAATGATTTTGTGTATGGTGAGTTAGGTAGGGTATCAATGATCACACGCAGAATATATATTATTGTTAAATTTTGGTTGAAAGTAATTGCATCAAGTGAAAGGAAGTACATTAACCGGGTCTATAGAGTATTATTGGCAGAATCAATTGATCATCCAAACAGGAAAAGTTGGGCAACCCTGCTGCGAGATCTATTAGGCCGCTTAGGTTTATTCCATGCCTGGGAAGACCAGTCTGTTGGCAGCGTGACTGCTTTTCTATCTCTTATACGACAGAGGCTGAATGACAATTTTGTTCAAAATTGGCATGCTCGTTTGCAGTTGTCTAGCAGAGCCAGATTTTACATACATATAAGCACTTTTCGTTTTCAACCATACTTAGACATTGTGGTAACCAAAGCTATGAGAACTGCTTTTACTAGATTTCGTACATCATCCCACCGATTAGAAATTGAGATGGGTAGATGGAAAAGGCCCATTAAAACTCCACTAGAAGAAAGGAAATGCTCTGCGTGTGACCTGTTAGAGGACGAACTGCACTTTATTTTAATTTGCCCTCTGTATGATATGCACCGTGAACGGTATATACCCGAGTATTACTGGAGGCACCCGACTTATGAAAAGTTAATTAGTTTAATCTCTTCCGACTCGGTGACTGTTATTAAAAATGTGTCACTGTTTATTACAAAATCGTTCAAAGTGAGAAATATGCGTCTTTATGGACCTTAATTTAACGACTTCCTCCCAAACACAAATGTTAACCTCAGTTTTACTGATTAGTTTTTTGCAAATATGTAAACCGGTCTGATATCTGTATCATGTATTTAGTCTATGACTGCCACTTCCTCATCTGTATATCATGTTCTTGTATGGTTTCGCTCATGGGCCAGTTGGCCTTTTGCAATAAATAAATATACATATAAAAATTTGTTGATTATTATTTTTCCATCAGTCCCGTTTGCTAGTTGTGGTTTACCAAGATAAACTGATAGATTATCGAGATGTAATAAACCAATCCCAATATGTCTAACTTATACTTCTGTCCCGCTGTCTCGTTCAACCAATTACAAATTGGCTATTGAGTAAATCACAGTAGATTATGGAACAAATAATGATTGGTATGTATTTAATCAGTGATCTGTCTATAACTCTAGCATCTATTACCGATGCTCTGCTGATGGAGCTACTAACGTGTCTGTGATCGAGAAGTGATTGGTCAATGCGGGAAAGATATTTTTGTATATCGTTAATATAAAACTGATAATTTGAAATTTGAAACAGTAATTTGAAACTGTTAATAAAAGAATTTGAGAATTGGATATTTGTTGGTCGGCCTTTTTGTAATATTTTGTTTCTGAAACCGCATAATTGCAAAGGGTATAGTCGCTTTCTGTAGCGGTTGCACAGCGTAAGTTTCTCCAGTGGTTGCGCAGTGTATGTTCCTGTAGTGGTTGCAAAGTTTTATAGATTTCTCTGATGGCACAGTATAGGTTTCACCAGTAATTCCACTGTGTATATATTCTGTTCCTTCAGTGGGAAGGAATTGAACATAGCTGGGTCATCTGCGCGTGCCTCTATTTACTCCTAGACGACATTTACTTTGTTTATTCAGCAAACACTATCACCGATATACCAAAAAGTCAATGGGCACCCAAAATGGATAAAACACCATATAGAACTGGTCCAAGAAATTGTATCACCAAACTCCTGCCTACTTTGTTGACAAGAGCCCCACAGCAAGTAAAATCATTTTGGGAACAAATACTGGGCTACCATTTCGAAACACTACGACTACGGATTCATGGATACTGAATGTCTTGCGGAAGAATTTGATGCGACAAGACAGGTATCAACCATGGATTTCTCTACTCTCTGTACTACAATTCCTCATCAGGATCTACAAAACCGTTATAGTCTCAGTCAACTGATCACCAATATATTAGTGTCAGAAGCCATCTCTTCATGAGAGATTTCTTCAGTTCTACTACAGATATGTGATATCATTTATGTGATGTTTCTTTATCTTCAGAGTTGCTTGAATTTCTCATTAATACATCTATGTTAAGTATGACAAAATATATATCAACAACTAACTGATCGCCTCTTTCGGCAGATTATATCCGTTCTTGAATGCCGCTATATGCTGACATTACAAAAACACGATATATACGATATTCTTGCTTTGGATAATCCCGACATAGGTTACACCTTAAATAATGTATATTCACTTTCACTGGATTTGAAGGAAACCAGCGATAGTTCAAGTGGGACATCACATTTACCTCTATATAGATGTAAAGGGTCTTCTGTCACATGGACTCTACGATTAGGGAGATGATTACACATTCGACATTTTTAACTACCACTTCTTGAGACAGTGTTAACTAGTATCCCGAAGGGTTGTGCGAATAAACACTTCACCTAGTAGCCAGTCTTCACCATCAAGCGCCCTCATTCAAATGTTCTCAAATACAGCGGAGTTCGATCGTAGTGTGCAAGATAATTCCACTCAGCTCTGGTCATATGAACAAAGTGATATATAAAATATCATATGAACAAAGGGATATATAAAATATCAATGATGTTCATATGAACAGTTACAATCACAGCGTGACTGATATTCTTTCTTGCAAGAAACTAGCCTGTCTCTATATATAGGATTTATTTTATGCTGCGTGCAGTTTGATGCTATATGGGTTTATGAATTAGATGTATCGATTATGGACGAACGACGGCTGGCTTATGCATGTCAAATCTGACATTTGTATTTATAGCTATGGACACTTCTCGTTTCATTGACAGGATGACAGTCACATGCGTTCGGATGATGATCGCAGAGCTGTATAGGCCTACTAATGAATACAATAGAATAAAGTAATAACATCAAATAAAATAAGTCATTGCCAGAGACATCAGACGTAATTTCATGGTCAACTTATATGTAATATTACTAAATCTTTCAGCTTTTGTTGGCCCTTCCACGTGCATATTGGTACCGTAGATGAAACATCACGATAAAACAGAAATCTAAAAGACCCAATACTCAGTCTCTGCCATGGAATTTCTTCTAATCACTTTAACTGACTACCGACGCCCGATTCCGTACGTTGATTTAGTATGTCAAAGGTGAACATCAAGCCAAAACTAAAATACGTTGAATATATTCATCATGAGTGCTTTGTGGTAAAAGTTCACCATTGCCTATTAGTGAGCGGTGATTTTAACAGCTCCACAACTTGTAATTTTCATTCTCATGGCATCAAATCGTATACCTCCTACTGTCAGATAACCTCCTACTGTCAGATAACCTCATACTGTCAGATATCCTCCTACTGTCAGATAACCTCCTACTGTCAGATAACCTCCTACAGTCAGATAACCTCCTACTGTCAGATAACCTCCTACTGTCAGATATCCTGCTACTGTCAGATAACCTCCTACAGTCAGATAACCTCCTACTGTCAGATAACCTCCTACTGTCAGATATCTTGCTACTGTCAGATATCCTGCTACTGTCAGATAACCTCCTACTGTCAGATAACCTCCTACTGTCAGATAACCTCCTACTGTCAGATGACACTCCTGCACAATCAAGATAACCTGCTACTGTCAGATAACCTCCTACTGTCAGATAATCTCCTACTGTCAGATAACCTCCTACTGTCAGATAACCTCCTTCTGTCGGATAACCTCCTACTGTCAGATAACCTCCTACTGTCAGATAACCTCTTACTGTCAGATATCCTGCTACTGTCAGATATCCTGCTACTGTCAGATAACCTCCTACTGTCAGATAACCTCCTACTGTCAGATAACCTCCTACTGTCAGATAACCTCCTACTGTCAGATATCCTGCTACTGTCAGATAACTTCCTACTGTCAGATAACCCCCTACTGTCAGATAACCTCCTACTGTCAGATAACCTCCTACTGTCAGATAACCTCCTACTGTCAGATATCCTGCTACTGTCAGATAACCTCCTACTGTCAGATATCCTCCTACTGTCAGATAACCTCCCACTATCAGATAATCTCCTACTGTCAGATAACCTGCTAATGTCTGATAACCTGCTACTGTCAGATATCCTCCTACTGTCAGATAACCTCCTACTGTCAGATAACCTCCTACTGTCAGATAACCTCCTACTGTCAGACAACCTCCTACTGTCAGATAACCTCCTACTGTCAGATAATCTTCTACTGTCAGATATCCTCCTCCTGTCAGATATCCTGCTACTGTCAGATAATCTCCTACTGTCAGATAACCTCCTACTGTCAGATAACCTCCTACTGTCAGATATCCTCCTACTGTCAGATAACCTCTTACTGTCAGATAACCTCCTACAGTCAGATAACCTCCTACTGTCAGATAACCTGCTACTGTCAGATAACCTGCTACTGTCAGATAATCTCCTACTGTCAGATAATCTCCTACTGTCAGATAACCTGCTACTGTCAAATATCCTGCTACTGTCAGATAACCTGCTACTGTCAGATAACCTCCTACTGTCAGATAATCTCCTATTGTCAGATAACCTGCTACTGTTAGATAACCTCCTACTGTCAGATAATCTCCTACTGTCAGATAACCTGCTACTGTCAGATATCCTGCTACTGTCAGATAACCTGCTACTGTCAGATAACCTGCTAATGTCTGATAACCTGCTACTGTCAGATATCCTCCTACTGTCAGATAACCTCCTACTGTCAGATAACCTCCTACTGTCAGATAACCTCCTACTGTCAGACAACCTCCTGCTGTCAGATAACCTCCTACTGTCAGATAATCTTCTACTGTCAGATATCCTCCTCCTGTCAGATATCCTGCTACTGTCAGATAATCTCCTACTGTCAGATAACCTCCTACTGTCAGATAACCTCCTACTGTCAGATATCCTCCTACTGTCAGATAACCTCCTACTGTCAGATAACCTCCTACAGTCAGATAACCTCCTACTGTCAGATAACCTCCTACTGTCAGATAACCTGCTACTGTCAGATAATCTCCTACTGTCAGATAATCTCCTACTGTCAGATAACCTGCTACTGTCAGATATCCTGCTACTGTCAGATAACCTGCTACTGTCAGATAACCTCCTACTGTCAGATAATCTCCTATTGTCAGATAACCTGCTACTGTCAGATAACCTCCTACTGTCAGATAATCTCCTACTGTCAGATAACCTGCTACTGTCAGATATCCTGCTACTGTCAGATAACCTCCTACTGTCAGATAATCTCCTACTGTCAGATAACCTCCTACTGTCAAGATAATCTCCTACTGTCAGATAACCTGCTACTGTCAGATAACCTCCTACTGTCAGATATCCTGCTACTGTCGGATAATCTCCTACTGTCAGATAACCTCCTACTGTCAGATAATCTCCTACTGTCAGATAACCTGCTACTGTCAGATAACCTCCTACTGTCAGATAACCTGCTACTGTCAGATAATCTCCTACTGTCAGATAACCTGCTACTGTCAGATAACCTCCTACTGTCAGATAATCATCTACTGTCAGATAACCTGCTACTGTCAGATATCCTCCTACTGTCAGATAATCTCCTACTGTCAGATAATCTCCTACTGTCAGATATCCTGCTACTGTCAGATAATCTCCTACTGTCAGATAACCTGCTACTGTCAGATAACCTCCTACTGTCAGATAACCTCCTACTGTCAGATAACCTCCTTCTGTCAGATAACCTCCTACTGTCAGATAATCTCCTACTGTCAGATATCCTCCTACTGTCAGATAACCTCCTACTGTCAGATAACCTCTTACTGTCAGATAATCTCCTACTGTCAGATAACCTCCTACTGTCAGATAACCTCCTTCTGTCAGATAACCTCCTACTGTCAGATAATCTCCTACTGTCAGATATCCTCCTACTGTCAGATATCCTCCTACTGTCAGATATCCTCCTACTGTCAGATAACCTCCTACTGTCAGATAATCTCATACTGTCAGATATCCTCCTACTGTCAGATAACCTCCTACTGTCAGATATCCTCCTACTGTCAGATAACCTCCTACTGTCAGATAACCTCCTACTGTCAGATAACCTCCTACTGTCAGATATCCTCCTACTGTCAGATATATTCCTACTGTCAGATAACCTCCTACTGTCAGATAACCTCCTACTGTCAGATAATCTCCTACTGTCAGATAATCTCCTACTGTCAGATATCCTGCTACTGTCAGATAACCTCCTACTGTCAGATAACCTCCTGCTGTCAGATAACCTGACACTGTCAGATAATCTCCTACTGTCAGATAATCTCCTACTGTCAGATAATCTCCTACTGTCAGATATCCTGCTACTGTCAGATAACCTCCTACTGTCAGATAACCTCCTACTGTCAAGATAATCTCCTACTGTCAGATAACCTGCTACTGTCAGATAACCTCCTACTGTCAGATATCCTCCTACTGTCAGATAACCTCCTACTGTCAGATAATCTCCTACTGTCAGATATCCTCCTACTGTCAGATAACCTCCTACTGTCAGATAACCTCCTACTGTCAGATAACCTCCTACTGTCAGATATCCTCCTACTGTCAGATAACCTCCTACTGTCAGATAACCTCCTACTGTCAGATAACCTCCTACTGTCAGATATCCTCCTACTGTCAGATATCCTCCTACTGTCAGATAACCTCCTACTGTCAGATAACCTCCTACTGTCAGATATCCTCCTACTGTCAGATAACCTCCTACTGTCAGATATCCTCCTACTGTCATCCTCCTTACTGTCAGATACCTCTTACCTCCTACTGTCAGATAACCTCCTACTGTCAGATAACCTCATACTGTCAGATAACCTCCTACTGTCAGATATCCTCCTACTGTCAGACTGTCAGACTGTCAGATATCCTCCTACTGTCAGATATCCTCCTACGTCAGATACTGTCAGATAACCTCCTACTGTCACCTCCTACTGTCAGATAATCTCCTACTGTCAGATAACCTCCTACTGTCAGATATCCTCCTACTGTCAGATAACCTCCTACTGTCAGATAATCTCCTACTGTCATATAACCTGCTGCTGTCAGATAACCTCCTACTGTCAGATAACCTCCTACTGTCAGATATCCTCCTACTGTCAGATAACCTCCTACTGTCACATAACCTCCTACTGTCAGATATCCTCCTACTGTCAGATAACCTCCTACTGTCAGATAACCTCCTACTGTCAGATAACCTCCTACTGTCAGATAACCTCCTTCTGTCAGATATCCTCATACTGTCAGATAACCTCCTACTGTCAGATAACCTCCTACTGTCAGATAATCTCCTACTGTCAGATATATCGGCAGTTTAGGAGACTACACACTTTGATATTGGGAGAATGGTAAGTACCTCTTGTCTGGTTTTCTTAGATTGACTTCCGCCTTGTTCGGTCAGTGATAGAAGCTTCAGTGACTGTTGTGGCGTCCGTCGCCTTTGTTTTTGATAACGAAGTATGAACACATGTTGGACACTAAAATGGTTTATTTTCTGCATCGCGTACATTTGTACTGAAAATGTCTTTACTCGCGGTAGAGGTTACATTTAGTTGGGCGCGAGCTAGAAGTGATTTTGCGCCTAAATTGTCTGCGTTCTCCTTTTATCGAAAGCAAACTGTAAGAGCCAGTAGGATGCATGGCGGTACGTTATCCTTTCTGTTTATTCGATGAAGTAATTGTGTTTAAGTAATCGAATCATTGAGTAATAGTAATTCCTAACTTCTTAACTGTAACGATTTCTATTTCGATATATAATGTAAACTGTCATGAAAGGCTCAATTTCCGACTGATTACTCGTATTTAATGTATTTCAGTTTTTACGGAGCCTACGAAGAGTATCATGTACTAGTATTCGATCTCGAAGGACACGGAGCCTGTGTGTTATGGCAAGCCGTTTCAGTATTTAATCGGTTATTCCACATATGTTGAAAACTTTTGCACATATGTACAAAAGAATTTCACATATGTGTAAAAAACAGTTTTTAGACATATGTGCAAAAGTTTTACACATATGTTGAAAAGTTTTACACATATGTTGAAAAGTTTTACACATATGTGGAAAAGTTTTACACATATGTAAAATAAATTAACTATTTCACATATGTTAAAAAGTTTTATACATATGTGCAAAAGTTTTACACATATGTCAAATAAAGTGTTTTTCCACATATGTGCAAAAGTTTTGTACATATGTTAAATAAATTCCAGGAGAGTTAATGGAAAGGAAATGGACTGCTCCCTGTGGTATAATCTCTCGTGAATGTTTGTTATCTAACGACCATTTCAAAATGGCGCTGTGCCTTCGGGGTTTGTTTTTCGTCTCTCCGACTATGCGAGACATGTGAAACTACAGTGAGGACACGGAAGCTAATAATAATAATAATAGTACTATATTATCTTGGACTCAAGGTCCATACATGACTATCTTCCTTCAACGCACCTCTACTCCTGTAGCTAACGCAGATCGTACAAACTGCGGTATAGCACAGGGGCTGGTTGTTGGTCAGTTATTAATTATGATATTATATTCTGATATACTCTCATCCTACTCCATAAATATGAGTACGAGGTGAGTATATATGAAAATTAAGATCCTAAATTATTACCAACAACAAGCCCCTGTGTGCGGTAGCTAAATGTAGTACAGAGCACGGTGGGTCCATGCAAACTTCAAACGAACGAGGATAGCGGGGCTGGGGTAGGAACAAAGCCTGAATTAACAAGACATTTGACATACAGGATCGAAATACTGTAGTGTAGGAGTAATCAGCTGGGTCACAGATAAATGAACACACGAACTCAACTCTCTTACAGCCATTTCAAGGTCAACCTTACTGAATATGTTATCATTGTGGAAAGATTGTTCCTTTGTTTGCAGGAGGAAAAGGCGCCAAAATGATACCAGGGAGCAGTCGATGCCTACGGCAGAGGTCGCAACTTTTAGACATATGTGTAAAAGTTTTGCACATATGTGAAATAAAATAACTATTTCACTTATGTTGAAAAGTTTTATACATATATGTAAAAGTTTTAGACATATGTGCAAAAACCCTTTTTTCAACATATGTCGAAAACTTTTAGACATATGTGTAAAAGTTTTAGACATATGTGTAAAAGTTTTACACATATGTTGAAAAGTTTTACACATATGTTAAATAAATGAACTATTCCACATATGTTGAAAACTTTTGCACATATGTCAAAAAGTTTTTAACATATGTATAAAACTTTTACACATATGTGGAATAAATTCGCACTTTTAGACATATGTTGAAAAGTTTTATACATATGTTAAAAACTTTTTGACATATGTGCAAAAGTTTTCAACATATGTGGAATAACCGATTAAATACTGAAACGGCTTGCCATAGTGTGTATGGTTCAACGATACTGTCCTATGTGAAGAGAAGATCCGAATCTATCTGCGATGCATGTTTACGAATAACGGCTTCTGTATTTCAAAGAACACAAATGACTCATACTATCTTACATCGACTGCGAAACATCTGCGATCTCCGGCGTTTAGTTTGCGCGCTGGCACAACTGAAATGGTTCATTCTATATTTCACCGCGGTCTTTCTTTAGATTTCTCATAGTATACACATTTATTTAATTATTTATATATACATTGTATAAGAAAAATAGAATATACAGTATATCTTATTTATTTAGACCGAGACATGAATACGTTATGATTATAGCGTCCGTAATCGAGAGGGATCTATTTCTTTAATTCCTATTTAAGGAGCGTTTGTTTTATTTGCGCTATTGAACACGTTTTCCTATGGCATATGGAACGTTACGAGATTTTTCCGTGGACCATTTCCACGTTGTCCTTATTGGGATATGTTTGAGTCACATGTAGGCCTACTCGTTCTACTTTGTTTCATGAGGTATCCCCTTCTCTACCCAGGATAATTTGTTTTAAACCCACTGTGTTTATTCCATCGCAGTTTCTGATGTGCCCCGCGTCGTCCCCCGCCCAACCACCAATAAAATTTAACTCCCCTTACGAACGGCAAGTTTTAACATTTTGATTGTTTCCTGTTTAAATTACCGTTCGTGTTCCAAAACAAAATCTATTCTAAACAAAAGTCCGTGCAAATATACCTTCATCTGAATTATAAATAGGATTTTATTCAGTGAAATAGGAATCCTCTAAATTAATTTAATTACACAGAAACTATGATTTGCTGTAAGATATATCTGAGATAGAGAGAGAGAGAGAGAGAGAGAGAGAGAGAGAGAGAGAGAAAGAAATAGCGTCATTAAAATGGTGATAGGTGAGGGCGGGGGGAAATTAACTCATTCACATGTAGATACAAGTTGGTCGAGATAATAAAACTTGGTTCTGATGATGACTCTTATCAAATAATGGCGCGTCATTTTATTACTTGCATTTCCATTGTGTTAAAATTGTTCTAATTTGTTGTAACCTTTATCGTCGGGTAACAAATAACAGAGAACTATGAGCGCTGTTGATAATTCTTCCTCGACCAGGAACAAAACTATCAGGTTTTTTAAAATTTCCACGTACATTATATATAGTAATACCGATAATCGAAAGTGCGTGTATAACAGTGAAATATTTAATCTTGAAGAGTGATTAAATGCTATTATTATAGAGATATAAATATATGTTGTGTTCAGTCTCAGTTAGCCTTCTAATCACTATAGGACTTGGAGCTATATCACACTGTATCACATATCAACTGCCTATCCCATCTGAAAAATTCCTTGCAGTAATGTTGTATATAAAAGATAAAACTGTAAGACATAATCATTATCACATCATCATGGAATCTTGTTGTTTACTTCCAATTATTGGTACGGTTATACCGCTACACCTTCTCAAAGGAAATGAGCCGCAGTTATTGCTGGTGTTACAAGTGAAGCGAGTGGTGAGATAGAATTTTATGAAGATGAATCGAAAACAAGCTGATCTATATGGTTAATCATTTATAGTTGGACGGTGATCAGTGATGATCTCCGGCCGTTAGCATGGTCCAGTATGTAGGAGTCAAATCCGACATCTATTCCGACGTTTCTCACGGATTGCCAAAAGCCGGACTTCGCAACGCCAAATTCCGAACACCCTTTATCAAAGTTGGCCTTACCTTTTTAGGATTATTTTAAAACATTTTCTCTCGTTTTTATTAGTGATAAATATTTTAACATTATATTTGTAATTATATTTGAACTAGAAAGATTTACATTTAGACTATGATTTTTATTATGGATAAAAACTACTTTATTTTAAATTCGAGTGACGCTTCTAAAAGCAATAGTAATAACATTTTAAAAAGTAGATTGATATGATAAAAATAGTTTAGCTTCCAAGCTGTTAGAATGCCTTTACAATGAGGTAATTATGAGGAGTTCGTAGTGAGAGTATAAGAAACTTTATTTAACGTCACTATTATTTACAAACGAGTTATTGACCGACAAAAATATCGCCATTATTAATGTAAAATTTTCAGGCTTTCAGTTCGTGCCTTTCGAATACCTGTTTCTATTTAGTTATATGTACGTTTTCAATACATTTAATTCAAGAAAGCAGTATTGAAAGGTAACACGAAAATCTGCCCACGCGCAAAGTACTTGCCCATGGGTCCTTCTATTCTGCTAAATGCTAATATCGCTGCATGTTTATTCCATACGAAAAAAACTTCTAATTGTGAACGATAGATTTCCTGTTTACGTACCTGTAAAACGTATCTTATTCTAGACACGTTTAAGTGGGTCATCGTAGTACTATATTTACATTCCTTCTGTATAACGCATATAGTTCTACCGTATAGTACATTTAAAAATAGACTGACCTAGTTCAGAATGATTAACAAACTAGGTCGTGTTATGAGAATGTTCGTGGTGCATTACCTAATCATATTTTGTGTATACTGTCCTCTATTTCTCTCACGTTCATTTCCCGTTCAAATTCTAATCAACTTATAACGATCAACTTAAGACATAATATATTATATTACGGAAAAAAAATCATCAATCAATTTCTGGTATTGAGGCACATTCCATAGAAAATCCTTATTGTTTTTTTCGCAAAAAACGAGGATATATTCGCGACATATGGAGGGCATGTATGTATGCCATACGTTCTGTTGAACAGCTCAGGTGTTCTCAGAGAGAAAGATTGTGAAACTCGTCCCCGTATATAGTGGTAATACACTATGCTGCTGGAGATTTTCTGGGTTTTCTTGCCAGATACGCAAATCACTCTACATCGAAGAGAAAAGTACAACATATAAATACATATATCTACATTGAACTTCCATTAAATGTTCTCCTTGTTAGGGATAATTACTCTGAAGCATACAGATTATATTCCTCTCGTCCGGTTGAACTTTCGAATGTGGGTAATTACTCAAGTCAAGAACATGGTAATCACCCTATCCATAAACATGACCAATGCAAGCCTGATATCCAACATCCAGTAATCTCCATATCCACGAACATGTCCATTGCAAGCCTGAGATCCAACATCCAGTAATCTCCATATCCACAAACATGACCAATGCAAGCCTGAGATCCAACATCTATTAATCAGCTATTGTGAATAACTACTTTCTCTATCTATAATCGGAAGACATCCACAAGAAGATATAATTAGCGTGACGAAAAGTGGGCAAAAACTATTTTATTTCACATCACATTAATATTTTATAATTTATCATGCAGTTTTTGCGGAGAAATTGCATAAATAAAAAATTCGGAAATCCGACCGAAAAATCGACTAAAAAATGCCGTTTTTGAAAATGACGTGACGTCATCAAAGCGGCCATCTTGGATTTTTTTTACATTTTCTGGTAGATCTTGGCGAAGGGTATAGTGTGGTAAGTTTCAGCCCCCTATTTCAAGGGGTAAGAAAATTAATTAGGGGGAGGGCCATTTCGGCCCACCTCCCCGAGGCCAGGATACGTCCCAAAAAGCCCAGGTCAGATAGGGTTAATACTTGTTATATTTGATCGTCATCTATGCATTATATTACAAAAATGTTACATTGCTTCTACATAATGTGTATATATAAAGCATGGGGTTATGTATGAAGACCCCATATTTCAACACTGCGCCATAAAACTGTGCTAGGAAACCTGCGTTAATTGGGCTAAGAATTTTCAGACCAAGTATAAATGAGTGCGCTAATATTCTCTAAGAAAATGCCTTTTATATGTACAACTAAATTTTCAGCCGTCTGATAGGATAGCTATACGCAGATATTGTCAAAAGATAACCATTCCAAAGCCCGTTCGTTCTCGTTCACCAAACCCCGCTATATAGACGCTATATAGACGTTATATAGACGATATATAGACGTTATATAGACGCTATATAGACGATATATAGACGATGTCCTAGCACGGGATAATCTCTATATTAGCGAAGATGTTAAAGATATTAACCCCCTTCAATGTATTTAAATGAAACCAGTGATAGCCCTGATGGAACATTATAACTGGACCTATAACTTTACAGGAATGATCAAGGCTTCCCCCGAGTCGAATCTGTACGAATAGCGAGACAATTACAGATTTGACCTAGTCAACTACGCATATCTGGAGAGCAATATTCCAGGAAGAAGCCTGGTAGCATTTACTATGTCATGTGTAGACTGTGACGATTTTAATCAACATCACAGAATATCACTCCAGAAACTTGTCAAACAGGGCTATACCACAAAACGCATGCATTCGAAGCTTCTCAAATTCTGTGATAAATATCACACTGCCTCCAAAATATGATCTCAGTGTGTAAGATCTCTGGCGCTACATTTCGTAAGACGTGTCTAATTCCGTTACCGAGATAATAATACCTTGGAAACGATTTGGAAGTCATTAGGATAAATAATAGTGGTCAGTGATTAGAATTTTAATATATGGAAAATCATAATGTCTCGTTGATATTATTGAAAACTGTTGACCGCTTCTTCCTTGCAGGAAACCATCTTGTGTTTTTATTATTTTTATTTCCATTTATGTGCTATTTATCAAAATCTATCATTGATTGGAACATTGTTTCGTTTTAAAATCCGTGCAGTGAAATTATTTCATTGTTAGATATACTTTTGTTACAAGAAGTACTTTAAAATCAGTTTGTTAACTAGTGAGTTCATCGGCAACTGTTTTCCATGTCAAAGGTACGTAGTCATAGCAACCATATCAATTTAATAAAGCAACACAAACGTAACGTCACAATCGAAGCGTGACTGAGATACATATTCGAAAAAAAAAAACGAATTGAAAATTCATTTGGATAATGAATAATGGTCAGTGATTATGATTTTTGCCATATCTTGCTGACATAATTGAATACAACCATCCGTCCGTTATTCAATATTCAGCTGTCGTTCGCAATCCAAAGACCTAATTCAAATAATTACATTAGCACCAAATTAAAAAAATAAATCATAGTATGCATAAAACAGGGCTAGTTTCCTGATCGCTGACCATAATTCCTAATCCATATGATTTTCGTTGTGAAGTTGTTATCTAGAGTATGATGTATCTCAGTCACGCTTTTATTGTGACTGTTCATATGAACACTGTGAGGATCTTGAAATAGATAGGTTCATACGGTCCTTAGTCCCGGTTTAAACGGAATTAACACAAGTTACGAAACGTGCCGCCATAGATCTTGCACGCTACGCTCGTATTTTGCTATCAGCAGGCGATACGTTTCTTCAAATTTGAGAAACTTTGAGTGGAGGCGTTTTGTGGTAAAACCCTGTTTCTGCACTAATGTTTTGTGGCGTTGATTATAATCGTCACATTTAACACAGGATCTAGCAAATGCTACTAGGCGAGATTTGTATACACCATATGCAGACCCTTCTGGTATAGTACTGTCCAGATAGGGATAGTTTACGGTGTCAATCTCTTTTGATGAAAACTGTTTCCACATCTCTCTTGTAAGGCCACATCTTGTTTTTTTTTTTTTTTTTTTAATTTCATACACATTTGCAATTGGTGATGTTATGCGAAATAAGTATTTCTATCATTGACGCGGATTTCTTTCATGGGCGAAGAGAGAATATTGAATATCGGATCTGACATTTGCTATATAATGGTGAAATGAAAGAGAAATGAATTTTTTTTTTTTTTAATTTTTCGTGCATTAGAAAGAGAATGACCCTGGTGTCCGCATATTGTCAGGTGAAAATTAGTCAAATGTTTTGAATTTGGATCATCTGACGACAACAGACAGGAGGAACTGCTTTTTGGTCTTCAGACAATGTATAACAGACAGGCATTTTAAAATTCTATCGGTTTTACAGAAGTAGCGTTCATTACGCTAATTACATCTTATCGAGGCTGAAGGTTAGTATAGCAACAAGAGTTTTCAACCCTCAACGTAGTAGAGCATCTCTTCATTAGAATTAGCCTTTCATAATAACTACGAACAATGTTAAGTTTGTTATAACAGAGAGCAGTTCTCTAGATGTTTTAATATTAATTTACACAAAATTGTTTTAGCATGTATCCATAGTGATTTTTATCTCTCTGTTAGTGCCTGATTCTGTATTATCGAATTTTATAATTATCACTCTCTGACTACTTTTATTACGTTATATATTGAGCCTGCTTATCTATAGATATATTGGTAGTTTTTTGTCGTAAATTTGCTTTTATGTATTTACTCTGTTAATTAATATTTATTTTCATTAATATTTATATCAGTCTCTACATTACCTGTCGAGGGAAACAACTGTTGGTAAAATGAAGAAATGTTATCAGAAATAACCTATGTAACAAGCATTTGCAGATATATTTCTTTAGTCCAATTCGAATGCAAATCTCAAGGATGCGCACTATTATTGAGTCATGATAAAGTGTGAAGCACTATAACACAAACGCCGGGCTTTAGGCATAGGTCCTAAAAAAGAAACATTTTATCCCAAGGATTATTCACTCTCGTGATTCATTTTGTTTGAAATAGATATTTGACTAATAAAACAATCTTATCGAACCGTAATTACTATTCAGGAATTTTGAAAGAAGGAAGATGGGAATCACCTGATCCCGATTTTACTCACATCGACTGATCGGATATAAGGTAAATCCGACTTCTAATACATGTTGTTAGAAATTAAGTTTCAATGACAAATACGAACCCTGGAAAACATACATATTTTTGTAATAGGTCAATTCGGTATAGAATCCAGTAAACGGTTGGTTATATGCGCATATATGTACATACCTACGAAAGAGGAAGAACGAAATAAGATCCCTGTATTCACGTACCAGTCGACCCATATTCCTTTCATGAATTAGCCATCATTATATCGTGTGTAAAACGTGACATGCGTACACCCGGAACTCAAAGCCGCTGCACATAACAGTGTCATGAATAGTGTTATCAGTAGTATTATATTGTTGTTATAGCCATTCCATCAGTAGCGCTACTTCTATTCACAACATAGGGTGAGGGATTGAAATTATTTTCTCATCGCCCAAACGTGCTCTTTCCAAACGGAAAAGTGTGAAGTCTATTTTTGGTTTGGTTCTGAAATGTTACTATTGAAAATTGTGCTATAAATATTGCTTAATCTGTGCTCATTATGTCCACGTCACCAGTACTCTACTTCACTACACTTGCATTGTTTATGCTCTCACAACTTGAGGTTTACATTTACCTAGCTCAATTGGCTGTGAACACACTTTTTCTCACCAGTCATTGTACATCATTGTTAACTCAAGTCATTCTGGACATGTATATATTAGATATTTTATCTAGCACCTCTCATTTGCTGAAGCTGGCCTACCATATACAAAAATATAACCAACATCATGCATTAGTGATTGTTCGGAGTTACACTATTCTGGTATTATGTAATATATGCTTTAGACAAATTCTGACTAGTGGCTAACTCGTGATGTCAGTTCATTTGAGCAAAATTGTGATCTGATTGGTTGAGTTGGTGCCGACACTTTGATCTCAGGTAAAGACACTTTTAGGTATCAAAGATATATATTCTCAGAGGTAATCAAATTGCATCAAATATCTGGTTGATGGATCTCCGTATTCTGGTTGATGGATCTCCGTATTCTGGTTGATGGATCTCCGTATTCTGGTTGATGGATCTCCGTATTCTGGTTGATGGATCTCCGTATTCTGGCTGATGGATCTCCGTATTCTGGTCTCCGTATTCTGGTTGATGGATCTCCGTATTCTGGTTGATGGATCTCCGTATTCTGGTTGATGGATCTCCGTATTCTGGTTGATGGATCTCCGTATTCAAAATCGATATATTTTCTAACACGTTCAAATATTACGATATATTAACAAAAAGCAGATACAAGAGTCAGAGTGGGGATTTGGTTTAATGTCACGTGACTCGGGGTTAAGAATCAGACAGGAGACTGTCTTACATTAATCTGCCATGCACACATACATTTTACACCAATTATTTTCGCTATGGTGTGAAGTATACTTCATGCCTGTTGAATCATATCATTATTATCTGATGTCGCTGAAGGCACACTTTATCCATTATTGACAAATGTAACAGATTTAAGATGTTTTTCTATCGTAAACCCAACCCATCATTTCAATCATGTAACATCCATAAATTATCAGTAATGTCATGTTTGTCGTTATTTATAATATTCAGTTTTGGTAAAATATTCCTGATTAACTATGAAAACATGGGGTTTGGAACATTTATATATACAGAGAACTTAATATCATTGGAATCACTGCAAACCTATTATCATTAGATCCCATTATATCTTATTGTAAAACTCTTTATAGGTGTTGTTCAGAAAAAGAGGTCTCTGTGTGCCAAAATTAACAAAAGTCACACCAAATTCACACAAATTGTGCATGAATATTGCACCAAAATAGCCGGAGTTATATGTGTGTTTCCGTCAGTGATACGTAATTTCGATATATTAAAACTTTTCTGTATGTGAATTGCTTTCTGAATGTGGAAGCAATTCTGTATCAAAATTAACATCATATGCACTAAGATTGGCTTAATTAATACGTAGATAACAGCTGTAGTAAAAACTGCATACATAATGTTTAAATTTTATCGCCTTTACACAGTTCAACAATATGTAAACAATATTGTATTGTTATCAATATTGTATAACAATTGTATCATTGATTAGTTTGCATGGAGGCTGACGGATAATTTATTTATCTATAAGGCAATTCATCGAAATAAAGCTTGAAAATGGACAATCTTCATAGATGGCACATCTAGAACAATGGACAATCTTCATAGATGGCACATCTAGAACAATGGACAATCTTCATAGATGGCTCATCTAGAACAATGGACAATCTTCATAGATGGCACATCTAGAACAATGGACAATCTTCATAGATGGCACATCTAGAACAATGGACAATCTTCATAGATGGCACATCTAGAACAATGGACAATCGTCATAGATGGTACATTTAGAACAATGGACAATCTTCAAAGATGGCACATCTAGAACAATGGACAATCTTCATAGATGGCATATCTAGAACAATGGACAATCGTCATAGATGGCACACCCAGAACAATCGACAATCTTCATAGATTGCACATCTAGAACAATGGACAATCGTCATAGATGGCACATCTAGAACAATGAAAAATCGTCATAGATGGCACATCTAGAACAATGGACAATCTTCATAGATGACATATCTAGAACAATGGACAATCTACATAGATGGCATATCTAGAACAATGGACAATCTTCATAGATGGCACATCTAGAACAATGGACAATCGTCATAGATGGCACATCTAGAACAATGCACAATCGTCATAGATGGCACATCTAGAACAATGGACAATCGTCATAGATGGCACATCTAGAACAATGGACAATCTTCATAGACGGCACATCTAGAACAATGGACAATCGTCATAGATGGCACATCTAGAACAATAGACAATCGTCATAGATGGCACATCTAGAACAATGGACAATCGTCATAGATGGCACATCTAGAACAATGGACAATCGTCATGGATGGCACATCTAGAACAATGGAAAATCTTCATAGATGGCACCAATATAGCTACAATCATTATTCATATGGATAGTAGGCTAGGGCAAATTTGACATTCTGTAATTTCTCTTTATAATGCTATAACAAAAAGCTGTTCGAAGGTACTTTATAGCGCCATTCACAAATAGTTCCCATCAGTGTCTTTGTTGCGTTGGTTCCGGTACATCGTTTACTTATAGTATTTTGTTCTTCTTTGTGATTCTTCTTCTTGGCATTTTTCGCTTCTTCGAAAGACTCTTTTCGGAGACTGTCGTAGTTGTTGCCTTCTCTCGATTTCTTCCCCTCTTTCTCTCGTGCTTAGTTTGTCCATTTCCACTCTTGTTCTTCTCGGTTGTACCGGAAGTCATCCCTCGATTTCGTCGTCGCTTTATTCTAAGGTTTACCTCGCAATATCCGCCCCTGTTCGTTTTAGTGATCGCACCTTTGTTTTCAATCTTCGCTTGATGTGACTGCTTTCTTTTTATGCTCTTGGACTTTTCAGGATTCTTCATCCAGTATTTTTTCTTATCCGTTCTTTTCTTTCCCTTGGTATTTTTCTTCTTGCTTCGTTTTCTTGATTTTCTTCTTTTCTGCCCTCGAGATTTACGAAGTACTCTCTTGAGCCTTCTGAACAATTGAATGATCTCTTGAAACTGAGGGTCGACTACTTTCATGAGATCTCTAATTAATTTAATGAGCTCTCGCTTAAGTTTGGATTTACAGATGAATTGTGTTGGGCATACTGAGTCTGGAACTAGGGGGTCACACTCCGACCTACCTAGATTATTGAGATGTAATATAAGATCATTCATTTCGAGGTTTATTTCTGATATGTCCTTCTGTGATGGACATGAACTTTCCATGGGCAAGATATGATTTTGGATGTTCACCCCGAATTTTACAAATTGACACAGAGCTTCGTTGAAATGTTTTATCATCTCAATCTCCCTATTTCTCTCAAAACAAGATCTCCGATATTTACACATACAATTCTCTGAGAGGTCGTCTACCATTGTTACATAAATGATATGACTGGCATAAACTTGCAGAAAATACTGTATTTTTTCAAGACTAGCAGGGGGGCATTTCTGAAAGTATAATAAAGAACACAATTCGAGTTAGAAACTATATCAGTTATGCCGACATTGTTGTGAAAGTTTAAGGATGTTTTCATTTATAATGCAAGCTCTTATCCTAGGGTCATTTCTAATCGTATTTTCGCCTTTTCCTCGCATGTAAAACAATAAACGGAGAGATGTGTTTACACCTTTAATTTCAACTTCCTCAACGCCTCACGCATAACCTTCTTGTCAATGACCCTTCTTTCACATATCTGAAGGGAAGAAGAAATCAGGATATAATAGACGTTATTAGCCCACAAGCAATTTTGTATTCAATATCGGTAATTGGGAAAAATGTCGTGTCCTATAAATCCATACGCCCCGAGTAAGGTCGTGTTGCACGGGGTATGTATTCAAACAATAAACATTCATGTATTATATTTTATCAATACATTGGAAAAATACAACAATTATAATTGACTTACTCTATCGCCTGCAGGGACTTGTGCAATGGCACTCTTTCGAATCTCAAGATGCGACGTGCGTTTTGTAATATCTGGATGCTGAGCGACGTGATGATCCACACATGGGTTCTGGATCATTTTTCCCAGCTCATCGTTGAATTGGAAACAAAAGTTTGAGTTTTTCAGATTGTCTTTCGAAAACCTTCGGCATGACTCTTCTCTTGTTTGTTTTGCTGTCGCTGCATCCCAGACGACGCTCGCTGAAAGAATGTACCACATAACATACCTTATCTTCAGTTAAGATATTTTAGACATAATTCAAAGATCATAATTGTTATAGGGTTCAGGGAGCTGGCATAAATAGTCACAATCAAAGGGTGACTGAGACACATTATGCTACAGGGAATGACTTGGAAATTCATTCGGATAGAAGAATACTGTCCAGTGATAGGGATTGGTCAAGCCAGTACTAAGGGACGAATGGTCCTGTCATTCAAGATGTACACATGAACAGTCACAATAAAAGAGTGGCTGAGATAGAAATCATCAAAGTGATCAGTTTTGGTTCTTGTGATGTGTTCAGAACTATGTCGTCAGTGCATAAATTTGCTTGTGGGTCATATGACGTCTCGTCAGTACGCCGGCAACCATTTTCATCACAATTCTTATGTTGCGGATGTCTTGTCAACATCATTGAAAACTGCTGACCTCTAAAGATTTATGTGAGATTGTCTCGTGTGATTAAAATTGGATCTTGGTGGTAATAGTCCCGCTTGATTAATCGTGGATCGTGTTGGAAATAGTCTCGCTTAATTAAAGTTGAATCGTGGTTGTAATAGTCTCGTTTGATTAAGGTTGTAATAGTCTCGTGCGATTAAAGTTGGATCATGGTGGTAATAGCCTCAATTGATTGAGAAATAGGAAATTCCTAATGGATGTTGGTTATCTATTGAAAGTCGGATATAACATATGTATTGGAATCATCTATAATAATGAAATTAATTTTTGTTCATGTTTTTTTTCCGAAAAAAGGTTTATGATCCATATAAGGGGTTCAAGCTAGTTTCAATATAATGAGTACAATGGAAGAGATATATGCATAAATTGGAGCGATATGCATCAAGCCATGTCTAACATGATAATATCGAGGGAATGCTATATCGAATAAGCTTACCCAATATCAACATAAATAACATCTTCACTTCACGGGAGACCAGAAAACACAGCAACAGTTGAATATATTTTATTCAAGCAGGTAGAGCCTAGGAAGTTAACTTTTGAAAATTCCAATAAAAATAATATCTTCATATAAACATAGATTCCTTGATTTTATATACGGAAGCATAAATCTCGGACAAGGGTAATGAGTGGGGGAGGGGGTGCATAGACCACTCTCAGTTTCAGTCTGTTTCTGTCTATGTGACTGAATTTAACATTAATTTGATAACAAATTTGTTTATTTAAACGAGTACCTGATAGTGGAAAGTTTTTTAGTTAGTTTCAATCGGATTGAGTCAGCTGAAGTGGGATTATGGTTTGGTTAACTTGAGAGAAACCTGACGGAAAACATCTGGAATCTGTCTCACGCGTAGTTTACCTGGCACCAGAAATAAATTGAAAACCTGACGTAAACTAATTGTATCTAGTTGAAACCGGGAATAAACGGAAGAGAAATAAGTTGGAAACTAAAGATTACGGCAGGTTTTCGAGCGTTCGGAAACTTGATTTTTTTTTCGGTTGACTGCTTCAGCATTGGGACATTACACATGGCAGTATCGAGACGTTATATAACATGTAATTGCACATGACTGTGAACGAAAAATGAATCGACGAGCTGTGAATCTGAAAATGTGTTACGTGTTTAACTAGGATACAGTATACGGTCAGAATACTAAATCTTATGTTTTGAGGTGCCATGGTTATCAAAGTAATATATGAAGAAAACAGGAGATTTTTTTACTTAATAGCACCTGAGTGCGTCGGTAATAAATAAAACATATCAGCATCATGAAACCATTAAGCAGCCATCGAGGCACATATGCTCATCACCTTGAAATACAATTCTTCTGTCTATATTATACACTGAAGCTGTCGACAAACGAACGCATGGAATATATTTTTTATGGTCTCCTGATTGAAATGGATAATTCAGTTTGATTTGGTACATTTGAATATCCCCTATATGTGTTCTCTACGTATAGGAATTTTATGTTCATACAAGATTGTAAATTTGAAGGAAAACCTTTTAAAAACAGTTATAATTTGAATAAGAAAATGGAAGTATGACATTTAAACATGCAGAGAAGTATACTGTGGTTACAATCGTAACAAAAAAAAAGCTGTTGACGGTTTTGACACAACGCGTGATTCTAAGGCCTTTATTACTTTTAATGTTTTGCATTGCCATCATGTTCATGGGATTTGTTTTATCTGCATTAACCAGTTATCTCCCTTATGTCTTTAAGCCCCTTACCGAACTCCGCTTCAGTACGATATTATTACGATAGTATAGTACCTATAAGGTTGACATTAGGAACTCGCTCGGGATGCTCTCGTGGTGTAAGTTATACTGATGGGCTAATAAGTCTGAGAAATATATAGACACAAAATAAAATACCCATGGTATTTTCGATTGCCATGGTTTATGAAATATTGTAAGCTCTATGTTGCCACAGTCTGAGCACATGTAGTTTAAAGGAGAACAATGATATTAAACCGTTCCTGGGTTCGCTGGGGCGTTTACAATTCCTCACTCCTCACTATAAAACAACTGTGACTCACTCGGGAATAAAATGGTCTGTTTATCAGGTTGAGCCAGGAAAATGATCGGAGACGGTTATTGTATGTGTTACCTGGTGACTTATGTTAAAGTTACCTAGGTTGCCACAGTAAAATTATTGAGAAAACTGGAGATGTTTTACGCAATCGTACAAGAGTGCATCGACAATAAATAAAACACATGAGGACCACAAAACCAAATATTTACCATGCATCGAGGCACATATGCCCATAACCTTGAAATGCAATTCTCCCGTTTCTACTATACACAGAATCTGTTGGCAAGAAAACATATCGAATAATTTTTCATGAATAGATCTTATAGAAACGGGTAAATCAAATAGTTCCCTTGATTATACAAGACGTTCATACAAGATTGTAAATTTGAAGGAAAACTCCTAAATTCTATTTGATATTTTATTTCATGAAAATGTATAAGTTAATTCTTATTGCACCGTTCATAATGCTACATGTATACCACTATGCAGATCTATCCGCTAATAATTACCCCCTGCTTGTAACCATAATAATTACCCCCTGCTTGTAACCATAATAATTACCCCCTGCTTGTAACCATAATAATTACCCCCTGCTTGTAACCATAATAATTACCCCCTGCTTGTAACCATAATAATTACCCCCTGCTTGTAACCAATATTACGTGTCTAATAACATATACATATCAAGAGGGGAGAGAATTAAAGTTTAACGTCATGTTCAGCAATATTTCAGCTATATAGCAATGGCCAAACAAAATTCTAATTATTTAATTTAATAACTCAACAAACTATATAGTATACATAAACTAGATAGCTATGTCTATTGCGTTTATGCTATTTGCCTGACTACGGCAATACAGATATATTTAAGACAGCAATGTCATATATTAAAAAATAGAGAAAAAAAAGAGCTCGCGGTGAAGAATCAGTGTAGATGTATATACAGATATTTAAAAAAAAAATAACTGGGTACTTTATATGTTCATCTATAATATTAAAAATACACTGAAGTTCATAATCGAGAGACACATGACAGATTGAACAAATTCCTTATTTATAACGACACCCACTTAATGGTCGGATAGATAATGTTTTCTCTATATGAATGCAGTTATTTGTAAAAGTAGATATAGAAAGTATCTCTCAGCAGAAAATGACAACTCGAATTGGGGCTCCGCCTGGTAAGGCGCTGGCAGAATTATACCGGCATATTTCGGAGTAACTTTAAACTTTCTGTAAAGATATATTGGAAGAATATTAAAGCCAGAGATTAACCTCTGAACATATACAAGAATGCCAGAAAATAATAACTCCACTAATATAAACCTGATGACTGGCAGAAATATGAGACCAAAATTATCTGCAGTAGCTAAAAGATATGAGGACTTTTCTTCTGCTCTTCAAATGAACAACCAGGCACCCTGGCAACGATACTACCCTTGCTCATATTTTCCCTCAGTATGGGCTACGGTCTACATACCATCGTGAAAAGAACTGTCTAAAGTATGGTGGCCGATAAGGGACATCGCTGCATTGTTTCAGGTATGTGGTTTGGTAACACGAAGGCAGGATGCGAAGCGCGAAGTCCAAACACGAAGCCAGGATGCGAAGTGCGAAGGCAGGATGCGAAGCGCGAAGTCCAAACACGAAGGCAGGATGCGAAGCGCGAAGGCAGGATGCGAAGCGCGAAGTTCAAACACGAAGGCAGAATGCGAAGCGCGAAGGCAGGATGCGAAGCGCGAAGTTCAAACACGAAGGCAGGATGCGAAGCGCGAAGTCAAACACGAAGGCAGGATGCGAAGCGCGGCAGGATGCGAAGCGCAAAGTCAAACACGAAGCAGGATGCGAAGCGCGAAGGCAGGATGCGAAGCGCGAAGTCCAAACACGAAGGCAGGGTGCGAAGCGCGAAGGCAGGATGCGAAGCGCGAAGTTCAAACACGAAGGCAGGATGCGAAGCGCGAAGGCTTCGCACTTCGCATCCTGCCTTCGCGCTTCGCATCCTGCCTTCGTGTTTGAACTTCGCGCTTCGCATCCTGCCTTCGCGCTTCGCATCCTGCCTTCGTGTTTGGACTTCGCGCTTCGCATCCTGCCTTCGCGCTTCGCATCCTGCCTTCGTGTTTGGACTTCGCACTTCGCATCCTTGCATGCAGCGATGTCCCTTATCGGCCACCATACTAAAGGCTACTTCTTCGCACCGATATATATATATAGGTATATTCATTTTACCTTACTTGCCTTGTGTTCTAACCACCCAGAAATATATTTTCCGAGCGAACAGATGAAGGATGGAACCCTACAGGACAGTAGCAAATCGAGTATGTTTGGGCCATGACTGTTGTTAGTTACTGACACTTGTAGAATAGAATAGTTTATTTGCGTAAAAGTTGTGCCCATCAGGGCTAAAACGCAATCATACATACATATAAAACATACACAACTACAAACATCAGATAGCAGATAAAACATGCAGATATATAAAAGGGCTTACATTTACCAGACATTAAAATAACCATAGGCATGCTACTCTTGAGTGAGGTGTATATATTTATAGGTGATCATTGATTCTATAGAACATCAAGCATGTACTCTAACCCAAGAGGCTGAAACAGTCATAGACAAATTTTGCGGTTGCTTTAGCCATGATAAAATTTGACCCATCAACAAGATGTTTGAATAAGTTGTTAGGGTCCGCATGTCTTGAATGAACTCGAGGTCATTCCTCAAATACCGGTATTGATACTCGGGACATTTCTCGACGGCTAGTTTATGAGCACTAATTCGAATTGCTGTTAAGCTTGATCTATATATTTTTTATTTTAGGACTGTTAAATAGGGTTATTGTCCAAAATACGTCTTAATTTGTCGAAAAACATCGCAGTTTACTGCTGTCCTTGTATAATCCATCCACCAATCGTTGCAGACATTCTGAAGGGTCATTTTGTTTTTCTACAGAGCGACTTGTGATGCCGATAAAACTGGTTATCCCAAACGTTATTTCATATACCAAGCTGTACAATAACAGTCTTGGCAAAATTAGCCCACACATTTACTTTTCCATTATACATTGAGATTAATTGTTGCTGGAAGGTCTTTGTATAAACTATGTCTCTAGACATTGTGTCATATTATAATATACACGTCTATACATATCAGTCACCAGGGTTTGATGAAGATAGGAGAAGAAAGGTAGTCGGCATACTCTATGATTACCTCTTATCCTCTCCAGAAATTCTCTTTCAGGGTATTCAAACGCTGGTCAATGTTTCTACATTTGCACTTCCACCCGACTGTTGCGGTGAGTAGAGTCAGTTTGCTCTCACCTTCTCACTTGATGTCACTTGGGGCATAGTAGACGGCCAGTTAAATTTGATGGTAATTCTATGACCATTTCAAATCAAAGGTTCGAGTTGAGAGTTTTCTAGCACTGTTTTACAAATCAATTTATTTCAAATTCTACAATTAAGTAAACTGAATGTATAAGTTGAACAAATATATGTTAGATTAAGTATAAGTACTAATTAATTATATGGGAATGTTTGTTTTAGTATGCCAGTAAACCCAATCCAGATGAGAGAGGAAACTATGGTAGGTCTGGAAAGGTATTTGGTAGCATTGGTACCTTAAGTGAAATATTGTTCATGTACTGCAATTTGCCCTCATCATCTCTCGATATCTACCTTCAATGACAAGTCGTGTACACTAAAATTAGCCATTATTGTCCATGAAGCAGTTGATGATACTTATACACCGTCAACCATTATGGTTTAGTTCACCTATATCAGAAAGTGTAGGGCAGTGACACTGATATTAAGCAGTATCAGACGATGCAGCACACCGTCTCGAGCACAGGGGCTCGTTACCGTTGTTAATTGGTCAAATAGGTTGATTATAGGGGGCGGTCGAGGCTCTTTTATTAGCGACCCTCGACCCCCTCCCCCTATAATCAACCTATTTAACCAATTAACAACGGTAACGAGCCCCTGTGGTCTCGAGCTGCTATATAGTAACGTCTCAGTGTTATCATACTTTCCACTGGTATATGTGACTAAAATTGCGATACTTCCTGCACTTTGTTTTGCGAACTATTCCATATTTCTTTAGCCATTTTTATGCACTTTCATTCTGGAATTGTACGATTGCAAAACAAATTTACCCATTTGAAGTATTCTTCACTTCCTCGTCTCACTGGTTATAGTTTGTAAAATGTACGTTCTCCCAGGAAATCCTCATTGTTAGCACAGAACATGAAAGGACAACTGTCAACAATATAACACATCAGGTGAACTTAGTGACCTAAGAAATAAATCGAAAGCAGGTTTTAGTCACTGCTGTTTAGAATAATGCAATGCACACCAGTGATATATCTATGAGAAAGTATATGGAATTGCTACAATGTTTCGGACCGGACAAGTATCGGACCGGATGAATAAATAGACGGACGGAAAAACATCGCGGCCTATCATTACGATACAAGCCCGACCGAAGGCGGATGATGAACAAAAAATAACATTTTTTATATCCTTTATTCATCAGAAACATTTTACATTTCGCTGTCTCCAGTTTAATCATGCGATATGAATACTGAGAAGGCATCTGCAAATAAAACCGACCTGATTTCATATTAATAATAATAATAATACTAATAAAAAACATTTTACAAAATACACGTAAGAAGGAAGCGATATAAAAAACAACAACTAATTATTCAACATTTCGCTAAAGTGAGGAAACTATATCGAAGTATCGAAATTTTAGCGAAATATACCAGCGGAAATGATTGCCACTTGCTAGAAGAGCGTGAGAAATATTGTTATCGTGTATGATACCAGTGGATAATCAAAGTGTGGTTGAGACACAGTAAACTTTAGGAAACGACTTGAACATTTATTTGAAGAAAGACTAATGCTCATTGATACTGATTTTTATTTAAAGAACTTTATGATGACTTGCTCTCATCATTGTAAACTGTTGACCGCTTCTCTCTTGCAGGAAAACAGCTTTTTTCCCCCTTCAATATAAGCCTATTTAGAATTGATGCTAACTGGCGTACACTGTTATAAATCACACCGTAAATTCACAGTTAAATAGCAGAAAAGGTGCCAGTACATTCAACTGTAAAATTACGTTGCACCGTATTTCACAATTGCCGCTTTTTAACAGGCTTTTAAATGTAAAATTTTGCACCGTAATTTATAATAACCGTTTATTTACAGGAATTGAACTGTAAATTAGGTTGCATGTAATTTACAATTACCGTTTTTTAACATCCTTCAAACTGGCACCCTTGCCTACAATTATCGGTTCGGTGGCAACGTAGGTCACTGGAAGGCCTAAATGGCCATTGCTCTTTCGCGTATTTCAGCTCTTCGTGTATAGATAATCACGAAGGAATCTGTGAAATTATTACACGAATAGTGGGACACAACTGCAAGTCAGATAAACCAAAACCAAACCGTATCTTAGGCCGAGATTTAAAGTTAGCCGCTGCGTTCGTCCCGGTGCGTGTTCTGACAATGCTCTGAATGTTGTATCGTACAACGCAGGTGTCGGATGTTTCCTGCAAATGAGCTTTTCGTGTGCAAAGATATCAACCTCCTTTCAGAGAAAACTCGAATGTTATGTTACATGTGTGCGCAGTTTACTCATTCCAGTTGATGTCAACTGAAATATCGCAGTTCAATCTACAGATTAATGTGTTTAAGATTGAATGTACTGCAAACTCCAACATACATTTACTGTGAAATAACGGTAATTTATAACAGTGTACGTACGTTCGATTATTGGCGCGGGAATTCTTTCTATGAAGGACCACAGCTGATATTGAATGTTGGATATGCACACGCATATGCATTATAGGTCCGTGTAACCTTGCACAATTCAATTTTCGTTTTTTGTTTTTGGTTTCTCAAATTCAAAAATTGAAATTTGACCGTCAATTTTCAATTTTCGTTTTTCGTTTTCGGTTTCTCAAAATCAAAAATTGAAATTTGACATTCAATTTTCAATTTTCGTTTTTCGTTTTACTTCGCGCAAAAATGAAAATCAAATATTGAAAATTGCCTCGACTTGTCCGTTTTTCGTTTTTTGATTTTAACCTTGACGCATCAATGTTAACTGCGCACGCGCAAGGCTTATGATGTCACTTTCGGTCCGCGGAGTAGTATGGAAAGCGCAAATAGGACTGTTTAGGCAGGTGTGGAGCACAATATGGAAAGCCAGTAGGGGAAAGATATGGGAGTGTTACCACACTATAGATCCCTGGAGCCAGGCATTCGAGCTAGTGTATAATGGGTCAACTGCGCATGTTCAGAAGTGAGTAGGCATTCGTGCAGAAGGTGTGAAGAATTATATGGAGAACAACAGGGTTGATACACATATGAGTTTCATTAAATTAGGGTAAAATATTAAATACGTGGGTACCCTAATCATAACCCCAATAGGAACTTCAGGCGTCGATGCGTTGAAGCTTTTGACACCCGCACTTAAATCGTTAAGGCGTTTTTGACGCTGAACGTTGACGGGCATGTGAACGCTCAAACGATCCAGGTCCCAAAAATAGAAAATGAAGATTGGACCTAAGCGTTGAAGCAGTCAGACGTCTGGCATCAAACGTGACGTTTGTGTGCTTGTTTGAAATGGTGGTTTACGGAACGCTGGCCATATACGGTTTTCGCGGCCCATCACCGCGATGCTTACTATTATTGGTATTAAATCTTTGTTGGTATCTTTATGAATACTATATTTCAAATCAATAACAAATAGCGGTTGTGTGTATGAATGCTGTTCGCTTTTGTAGCGCTCTAAACATCTATTTTTAGAAATGAGAAAATCTAAGACTGCGTCTTGATTGGCTCAGGCCTCCATGCCAATAACCAATGACAACTGCGGGATGCCACCTATCCAGACCTGTCTGGTGCATCTTCACAACTTCAGGTAAATCGTGAACGCTCTCACAGGGTTTACCCGGACATTTTTGGTGATCGAGTGAGTTTTTGAGTCCTTGCCTCAATCTCGAACATTTCATCCCCCGAGGTTATTTTGAATTAGCATGTCGGTATCCCAAGCCGGCGGTTTTTGCTTTGACTTTCGATGACGATTTCAGCCTGACATCAAAGTTATGCCAGCGATGTCACATCTCAAACATTGCAGCTAGTGGTTTGGCGTAATGAGGTTGCTGAGCCTGTTCAATAATTGGTTTGATTTAGAGAATACCCCTCGATCTTTGTTTTATCCAGAACTACAGTGGGCAACTAACCAAGGCAATGCATAGATACCCTAACAAATCGATGAATACACTGGCTCCCGAGGATGGCCTGGTGGGCCACATGCCTCTCACGCTCCACACCTCTTATACGACACGATTTGCGTTTTCTTTTCTACTCGTCACACCGGAAGTGAAATCATAGCCCGTGCGAACTTAACATTGATACGTCAAAGTTAAAATCAAAAAACGAAAAACGGACAAATCGAGGCAATTTTCAATATTTGATTTTCATTTTTGCGTCAAGCAAAACAAAAAACGAAAATTGAAAATTGACTGTCAAATATCAATTTTCGTTTTTTTTTGTTGTAATCCCAGAATCAAAAATTAAAAATGGACGGTCAAATTTCAATTTTTGATTTTAGATCACAAAAACAAAAAACGAAAATTGAAAATTGACGGTCAAATTTCAATTTTTGATTTTGAGATTACAGAAACAAAAAACGAAAATTGAAAATTGACGGTCAAATTTCAATTTTTTATTTTGAGAAATCAAAAACGAAAAACGAAAATTGAACTGTGCAAGGTTACACGGACCATTATATCATAAGAGAATACTTATTATTACACGTTTCCTCACCAGTTTGTATTTCATTGTTCATCTCGTTGTTTATGCATGATCATTCCCCAATGCTCTCTTAAATGAAAAAGCGTTTCACTTCAGGTAAAAGTACTTATCTGAAATAAAAACAATTCCTCTAAGGTAGAGATTGCTTTTCCGGGAATTTATTCTCTTCGTTAATCGAGTCTACGAAATAAAATTTATACTATTAATCCATCTGGGAAAGAAGAATTGAATTTTTGGTTAGGTGTTACATGGACCATGGTACTGTATTTTAACCTTCAGACAGTTCACAAGACATAAATTATTGGACAATAGTTTCCTCTCGTGCAATGTCACATCTCAAACCGTCCAGCTAGTGGATTGGAGTAATGAGCTAGCTGAACCTGTTGAATAATTGGTTTGATTTAGAGGATACCCCTTGATCTTTTTTTTATCCAGAACTATCGTGTGCAACCATGCAACCAAGGCAATGTATAGATACCCTAACAAATCGATCAATACACTGGCTCCCGAGGATGGCCTGGTGGGCCACATGCCTCTCACGCTCCACACCTCTTATACGACACGATTTGCGTTTTCTTTTCTACTCGTCACACCGGAAGTGAAATCATAGCCCGTGCGAACTTAACATTGATACGTCAAAGTTAAAATCAAAAAACGAAAAACGGACAAATCGAGGCAATTTTCAATATTTGATTTTCATTTTTGCGTCAAGCAAAACAAAAAACGAAAATTGAAAATTGACTGTCAAATATCAATTTTCGTTTTTTTTTGTTGTAATCCCAGAATCAAAAATTAAAAATGGACGGTCAAATTTCAATTTTTGATTTTAGATCACAAAAACAAAAAACGAAAATTGAAAATTGACGGTCAAATTTCAATTTTTGATTTTGAGATTACAGAAACAAAAAACGAAAATTGAAAATTGACGGTCAAATTTCAATTTTTTATTTTGAGAAATCAAAAACGAAAAACGAAAATTGAACTGTGCAAGGTTACACGGACCATTATATCATAAGAGAATACTTATTATTACACGTTTCCTCACCAGTTTGTATTTCATTGTTCATCTCGTTGTTTATGCATGATCATTCCCCAATGCTCTCTTAAATGAAAAAGCGTTTCACTTCAGGTAAAAGTACTTATCTGAAATAAAAACAATTCCTCTAAGGTAGAGATTGCTTTTCCGGGAATTTATTCTCTTCGTTAATCGAGTCTACGAAATAAAATTTATACTATTAATCCATCTGGGAAAGAAGAATTGAATTTTTGGTTAGGTGTTACATGGACCATGGTACTGTATTTTAACCTTCAGACAGTTCACAAGACATAAATTATTGGACAATAGTTTCCTCTCGTGCAAAGCGAACACGGATAATTCAGTCCTCATAATATGTTTGTCCAGTCCACGAGTGCGAGGACTAACGCTATATTATACTCATCAAGATTAGCAATTGTTGTCTCATATCAGATTCACTTCCGGTGTAATTATATGAATAACCATGAATGCAGAACACTAAATCCGTGGGTAATATAGACATTTAAATATCACAGTTTATTTTCTATAGACCAGGATGTCACAATCATTATTGATAAAACAAGCTCGTTCGGGAAAAGCGTGCATAGGTAAATTAATGGTGTAAACAAAATATATTTTATAAGCACAGTAGAAACAAAAATAATCTTTAATATTGCCACTATTGATGAAAAATATATTGCGCGCGTTAACATGTAGACACGGCGGGGAAGGGATAGTCAACAATATGGGAACATAAAATCTTTGCTCAAATGCAGTAAAACCTGCATACAAATATAATGTTAAACATTAACTGATTGCTGTACATGGTACAAACATTAACTGATTGCTGTACATGGTACAAACATTAACTGATTGCTGTACATGGTACAAACATTTTGTGGAACAAATTGGAGCACAGGTTGTGTTCACTTCGACATAACTAGTTCATAAATAGTTTGAAACTAATAATATAATATTCATATGTCATATTATAATGATAACGTATTTACAATGAAGAGATTTTCGTTAAATATTATTAAACTGCCTTTAAGGTAATGCACTTCAACAAGTCGGACTGGACGGTATTGATCCACAACGATCACATGTAACACATTACTTTCTATTGATACAGCTTCCTCCGCTCTAATCGAAATAACATGTATTGATTGGACTATATCGAGATCGAATTTAATCGGTTGTGGAAAGTTCAAATCTTCAGTCGCGAGACGTACGACTCAAATGTTTACATTGTTATCAACCTATCAACAAAAATTATATATAAGCAAATATACACACGTATTTACTGCAACTTCCGACCATGGTGAACAATTGCCCCGAGATCATATGACTAGAAACAAATGTTTATGAGGAGCCTAGCGATAGATAATTATAAATAGATAGTTTATTTAACGTCGGGTTACAAAATTATAAACATTAACTCACACCGAAGCTATTATCGCCGAAACAAATAACATAGTATACAAATACGAATAACAAATAACAATTGGAAATATATAGAAACAATGGTGAAAGCTATTGGTCAAAATGATCGATAAAATGCTATCTTCGTTTCTTTTGTCTCGTATACATTTCACGTTTTGTTCTTCTTGGGGTTTTTTTTTTGTCGATCATTTCTACGTCTTTTGGAACGCCTGTTTCTCTTAGTGACCGAACCGATAGTCGTCTCTCTGATTCCATCACCATTCGGACTATTTCTGGTCGGGCTGATCGCGCTTCTGGTCGTAGTGGTAATCGTAGGGGGTGTGGTACCTTGCTTTCCTCTCCTCTTCGTCCCCGTTCCGGCCTGTCCATTATCACTCTTGATTGTTTTGGTAACGGGGCCGGCTGTCGTCCCATGCTTTCGTCGCCTTTTCGCACCATTCTTGCGTCGTCCATTTCTGCCCCGGACTTTCTTGTTATCCCTATTTCCACCATTTCTATTCTCTCCTTTCCTAGTTTTACTCTTCCTTCTCTTACCTTTCCTATTTTTACCTTTGCCTTTTCGACCCTTTCCTCGTTTACGTTTCTTTTTACCCTTTCCCTTTCTTGAATTCTTCTTCTCTTTAACTTTGCATTCAAGGGGTTTGGTTCTAATCCTCTCAATGACTTTCATGAGATCTGTTACGAATTCACGCATTTCACACTTTAGTTGCGATTTCGGATTATATTTGTTGCATTCATCGTTTACTGATAGGACTTCTTGTATAAGGTCCTTCATTTCTGGGTTGTTTTTGTATGAATTTGCCGATTTTTGATTCGCTTGATATGATATCTCTTTAAGTACTGTGTCAATGTGCTTGTTTATTCCACAAGTTGACAGTAGACAAAGAATATCTACAACTTGGTTACTCAATCGTTTTTCTCGATTTCTGATATCACATGACCTGTCAGAAACACACAGTTTATTTTCTGTGAAGTTGTCTTCCATTCCCGCAAATACAATATGGCTGTAATACACGTGCAGGAAGTACTGTATCTTTTGAAGCGCAGCCTTGAAGCGTTTCTGCAAAACAGAAATAAGACCACATGTGTAATTAGTCAGGCTCTATACTGTAGAAGAACATGGATTCAAATTTTCATAAATATCCACAGTAACACCAATTGCCCCAACTGCAATAGTTTAGCGGGGGGAAATAACGACAATTGACCATCAAACCTGAACGTTCTAATGAATTAAGTGATAATGAATTTAAAGACAGTTCTGTTTTATGGAGCAATCCATTCACAAGGGGTTCCGCGCATGCCCCCAACCATTCCGAAAGTTCTCAAAATCTAGACATCATTTGACACGCCCTGGTGCATATTTGGTGCATATTAGCGACTTGCACAGGAACATTTTTCTCAGAATAATTTTGGATGTTGCACTGCACTGTGAAGCTAAAAGAAATGTAATTTTGAAATCGGTGATATGTTCCCTAAAACTTCAATGATCTGATTCCTCTAATTGGGGTCCTTATGCTGGATACCTGTACCTGCTGCACGGAATAGTCTTAGATAGGTTTATTACCTGTACCTGCTGCACGGAATAGTCTTAAATTGCAATCTCGTCTGAATATATAAACAAGGATAGTTGTCTTGAATTTGTTTCGCATTACCGGTACTTCATTAATGGTTAACGTGAACTAACGCCATCATTCGACCAGTTTAATTGCTCAAAGCAGTATTTCCCAACGGAAAAATCTTAGTCATGGTTATTATCCACGATGTATTTATTATGACCTTGACAGATTCAATCATATGAACGTGTCAACTATTGATATTCAACTGGATATATAGATGCAAGGGTGGACGAGGATTTTTTTCGTTGACGACGGCATAATATTGAATGTCGTATCTGGCACCTAAATTTATATTTTTCACGATACCATATTCCTGAATATCGTCAACAAAGATAAATATAGAAATTTACTGTTCATCTATAGTATCCAAATTTTAGGGAAATTACATAATGTTTCGTTTTCACTTCTTTTGGTTAATTAACCACAGTAGTTGCTCAAAATACCATTGAGGTACTAACTAATATAGAACTTACCGGTGATTTCAGATGTCTCAATGCCTTGTCACGCTCAGTCTTCTGAATGATTATCTTTGTATTGCTCTCCTGAAACCAAATGAACGAACTACCATATACTACCTGTATGTATTCTTTACATAATGGTCTACTTTGCGGTGATGTGGTGTCCTAATCCTATGGATTATATGTGACCCCTGCACTACTCACCAGGTACATATATTATGCCGCAAGCTTTTGACCCACATGGCAGATACTCGTGATGGTCATAGATACAGTCACAATCAAAGTGTGACCGCGATACCTCGTATTCTACTAAACGACTTGGAAATTCATTTGAATATGGAGATACGGGTAAGTTATACGGACGACACGAGCATGTATTCCTGACGTCAATAAAACATGGTAGCAACTTATTTAATGTAGGAATCTAGGTTGTGTTCATATTTATATTTTATGCCTCTGCGGATTTTGAAGTTAAAATTGTCGCGTGAATAAAGTATCTTTTTCAAGAGAATTCTTAATGGGCTGCTTACTAAATGTCGGACCTGACCTTTCTATCTCAACATAGGCATTAAAATGTGTACATTAAGTGCTGCTCTGAATGCGTATTTCTGTACTGTATAGCTAATAAATGTATATTATATCATGTAATATCATTGTAAATGTGTATTATATCATGTAATATCATTGTAAATGTGTATTGTATCATGTAATATTGTAAATGTGTATTGTATCATGTAATATAACTGTAAATGTGTATTGTATCATGTAATATTGTAAATGTGTATTGTATCATGTAATATCATTTTTAATGTGTATTGTATCATGTGATGTCATTGTAAATGTGTATTGTATCATGTAATGTCATTGTTAATGTGTATTGTATCATGTAATATCATTGTAAATGTGTATTGTATCATGTAATATCATTGTCAATGTGTATTGTATCATGTAATGTTATTGTAAATGTGTATTGTATCATGTAATATCATTGTAAATGTGTATTGTATCATGTAATATTGTAAATGTGTATTGTATCATGTAATGTCATTGTTAATGTGTATTGTATCATGTAATATCATTGTAAATGTGTATTGTATCATGTAATATCATTGTAAATGTGTATTGTATCATGTAATGTTATTGTAAATGTGTATTGTATCATGTAATATCATTGTAAATGTGTATTGTATCTGTGTATTGTATCATGTGATATTTTACAAAAACGAATTCAGAGTGTTCCTGGGAAATAGATTCTGGACGTCGCTATTGACATAGTTAATTAAGACTATAACGCGTAGTAGACTTACATTACAGGGAATATCTGCAGGGAATTCCTGAATATCCTGGTAGAGATCCTGAAGTGTGCCACGCAGTTGTTCCAGAGAAATTGTACCATTTCCAAAGTTAGGGTGGGGACATGGGGCCCTGATTATGTCGGACACGTTATCCTTGAATATGGGACAGAAGTTCTCGCTGTTGATATTATTCGGTGGACAGCTATTGGCTGAGATCGTTCTCTCGATATAGACACATGCTGAAAAAGGAGAAGTGAACAGTCGTCATACTTCTAGTATCATACATAAAATCATTCATATATATACATATATATAATATCCTTTCCCAGAATGGAATTTTATCAATTTATTGAAATCTGAATCAGTTACAGTGTAAGATATATCATAGATCATATGAAATAATTAGTCGATTTACTAATTCAGCTGCTCAAGTGATAGATGGCACGTCTCAGGAACGGTTTAAAAGGTATTCACACTGATAGTTGTACAATTTGTCCCCGATCATCGCTGGGCTCATTCCCCCGAGGTTATACTTGTATATGAACAGACATACCAGAGATACATAAGCGAGAAATAATAATACACACACATTAACACAAACACATACATATAACTAATATATACACACACATTAACACAAACACATACATATACATATAACTAACATACAGCTCGGCGTTCAACTTTTATATCATAAATATTTATAGTGAAAACTGTCTTTGTGTATTATGAAATATATATATTCTTACCCAGATAAAAAACTAATAAGGTCTTCATTTCACCGGAGTTTGGTAGAGATCAACTGAATAGACATGAGATGAAAGTAATCTATCCAAAAGGGTATATATAGGAAATTCACTTGCGGAAGCTCCGATCAATATATTATTGGAATTTTTTTAGCCAGTATTGCGTGGTACCGCTACTCGATGATTTGAAATGTTTGTATCTCAACTCGCCGCTATGTGAAATTTTCAAATTCCAAAGTCGAAACATTGTTTTATCATAAAATTGGTCATAATTAAAGGAGTATTTATAGTCATGTATGTCAGTGACGACACTGACTGCTGTTAATCTCTGGTTGTGTCACATATTAAGCCGTATGGACCAGAAAGTTTGTTTGGCTGCGGTAGCGGAAATGTTGAATCGTCTGAGACGGTTAACGTATATACGAAAACGTTGTGTTACAGAAGTTAACACAACTCATTCAGTATCGAATCGGAATTACTTCATCCGCTCTTCATTCATGGTATACATTTCCTGTGAAATTTACACAATAGGAGTTAAATAGGACCTAACATTAACATCATTTGACAGTCATGATTTCGTATACGACAGGTATCGAGATCCTGAATTTCGAACGATGACCACCAAAGCGATATCAGGTGTAAAGTCGTGTTCTAGCCGGTTACAAGTCAGTGCCAGAACAGTTAACATTTCTCAGTTATTAGTCCTATATATATGATAGATTAGCCGACAAGAATAAGTTTCGTACCTTCGTTATACTGCAGGTATACATATGCCAGGAAGCATATACATACGGTTTGTAACATAGTGTAATCATGGACTTATTAATCTGCATTATCATTATCATACGGAAGTAATCGATGTTGTTATCTGCGAGTTATTAATTATGAACAATTAAACATTAGTTGTCAGCAATGATTAGTAATTATTGTATCAGAAGTAGGACAAACAAACTTCAATCATGAAGGCACAAGGATGTTTTGTATTGGTGGGTATTTTGGCCCTATCGCTGTGCCGATAATGAACATTCTGTCAGTGTTATTGATGTAAGTCGTATAACTGTCCGTAGAATATCACTTTTCTTTCGTTCTCAAAAATATGTTCATATGCATATTCATTCATTTCTTCTTTAAAAAACTGACGACCATTCCCGTAATCCAGAATCACATGTTTTGTACCTCAAACGTGCATGGAACACCATATACACCCTATACAAGGCTAGAATTATACACCATATACAACGCTAGAATTATACACCCTGTACACCATATACAAGGCTACAGTTATACACCATATACACCATATACAAGGCCAGAGTTACACATCATATACACCATATACAAGGCTACAGTTATACACAATATACACCATATATATGGCTAGTGTTATACACCATATACGAGGCTAGAGTTATACACCATATACACCATATACAAGGCTACAGTTATACACCCTATACACCATATACAAGGCTAGAGCTATACACCATATACACCATATACAAGGCTACAGTTATACACCATATACACCCTATACACCATATACACCATATACAAGGCTAGAGCTATACACCATATACACCATATACAAGGCTAGAGCTATACACCATATACACCATATACAAGGCTACAGTTATACACCATATACACCATATACAAGGCTAGAGCTATACACCATATACACCATATACAAGGCTACAGTTATACACCATATACACCATATACAAGGCTAGAGCTATACACCATATACACCATATACAAGGCTAGAGCTATACACCATATACACCATATACAAGGCTACAGTTATACACCATATACACCATATACAAGGCTAGTTATACACCATATACACCATATACAAGGCTAGAGATATACACAATATACACCATATACAAGGCTACAGTTATACACCATATACACCATATACAAGGCCAGAGTTATACACCATATACACCCTATACAAGGCTACAGTTATACACCATATACACCCTATACAAGGCTACAGTTATACACCATATACACCATATACAAGGCTAGAGTTATACACCATATACACCATATACAAGGCCAGAGTTATACACCATATACACCCTATACAAGGCTACAGTTATACACCATATACACCATATACAAGGCCAGAGTTATACACCATATACACCCTATACAAGGCTACAGTTATACACCATATACACCATATATAAGTCTACAGTTATACACCATATACACCATACACAAGGCTACAGTTATACACCATATACACCATATATAAGGCTACAGTTATACACCATATACACCATATACAAGGCTACAGTTATACACCATATACACCATATACAAGGCCAGAGTTATACACCATATACACCCTATACAAGGCTACAGTTATACACAATATACACCATATATATGGGTAGTGTTATACAGCATATACAAGGCCAGAGTTATACACCATATACACCATATATATGGCTAGTGTTATACACCATATACGAGGGCAGAGTTATACACCATATACACCATATACACCATATATATGGCTAGTGTTATACACCATATACACCATATATAAGGCGACAGTTATACACCATATACACCATATACAAGGCCAGAGTTATACACCATATACACCATATACGAGGCCAGAGTTATACACCATATACGCCATATACAGGGCTACAGTTATACACCATATACACCATATACAAGGCCAGAGTTATACACCATATACGCCATATACAAGGCTACAGTTATACACCATATACACCATATACAAGGCCAGAGTTATACACAATATACACCATATATAAGGCTACAGTTATACACCATATACACCATATACAAGGCCAGAATTATACACCATATACACCATATATAAGGCTACAGTTATACACCATATACAAGGCCAGAGTTATACACCATATACATCATATAGAAGGCTACAGTTATACACCATATACACCATATACGCCATATGCAAGGCCAGAGTTATACACCATATACACCATATACAAGGCTACAGTTATATACCATATACACCATATATAAGGCTACAGTTATACATCATATACACCATATACAAGACCAGAGTTATACACCATATACACCATATATAAGGCTACAGTTATACATCATATACACCATATACAAGGCCAGAGTTATACACCATATACAAGGCTACATTTATACACCATATACACCATATACAAGGCCAGAGTTATACACCATATATATGGCTAGTGTTATACACCATATACGAGGCTAGAGTTATACACCATATACACCTTATACAAGGCTACAGTTATACACCCTATACAAGGCTAGAGCTATACACCATATACACCATATACAAGGCTACATTTATACACCATATACACCATATACAAGGCCAGAGTTATACACCATATACACCATATACAAGGCTAGTGTTATACACCATATACACCATATACAAGGCTACAGTTATACACCATATACACCATATATAAGGCTACAGTTATACACCATATACACCATATATAAGGCTACAGTTATACACCATATACAACATATACAAGGCCAGATTTATACACCATATACAAGGCTACATTTATACACCATATACACCATATACAAGGCTACAGTTATACACCATATACACCATATACAAGGCTACAGTTATACACCATATACACCATATATAAGGCTACAGTTATACACCATATACACCATACACAAGGCTACAGTTATACACCATATACACCATATATAAGGCTACAGTTATACACCATATACACCATATACAAGGCTACAGTTATACACCATATACACCATATACAAGGCTACATTTATACACCATATACACCATATACAAGGCTACAGTTATACACCATATACACCCTATACAAGGCTACAGTTATACACCATATACACCATATACAAGCCCAGAGTTATACACCATATACACCCTATACAAGGCTACAGTTATACACAATATACACCATATATATGGCTAGTGTTATACACCATATACAAGGCTAGTGTTATACACCATCTACACCATATACAAGGCCAGAGTTATACACCATATACAACATATACAACATATACACCATATACAAGGCTACAGTTATACACCATATACACCATATGCAAGTCTAGAGTTATACACCATATACACCATATACAAGGCTACAGTTATACACCATATACACCATATACAAGGCTAGTGTTATACACTGTGACGTTCGAGCGGTCAGAAAACGTCTATCCTTGCGGTGTACACGAGACTTGAGGCGGCCTGGTCTCAGGACCCTGTGACAAATTGTCAGGCTGATGTGAACGCAGTCTCGTATGACTGGAATTGGCCAACGAGGAAGGTCCGATTCAACCTGTCACCTGTCTGGATCGAGGAGGTAGGATGGGGGGACCTGTAGAAACAACCAAGGCAATAATAAAGTAATAACATTGTATTCTGCTATGTACACAGCTCTGTACGCGCACAATACCTGTAATAAAGATCCCTACTCTAGAGGTAGTTATCGTTAAGTGTTATCTTTATCTTAAGAGAAAGCAGAATATTATACAATATATACATGAGACCCTATCTATGACGCGTCACGGCCCAGTCTCGTCCAGACTGGCTCTCGTCGTGGTATGGTACGGCGTCTCTGGTTCCTCTCCGGTCGTAGGCGTAGCCCCGGACTGTATGGAACGTCTACCGTGTCTCAGGTCACACGGCCCAGTTCATCTAAGCGTTATTAATCGTCTCTGGAATCCTCTCCGTATCACTGCCTCTCCTAGCAGTAGCCCTTCGGCGGCGTCGGCCCGTACGGCACACCACAGCGTCTTCGGCGGCAGCCCCTTTCGTCTCGGCAGACCTCACGTCTTCGGCGACACGAATTCAGCGGCCCGAATTCGGCGGCGACCCCTTTCGGCTCGGCAGACTTCACGTCTTCGGCAGCCCGACTTCGGCGACCCGTCTTCGGCTCGGCAGATCTCACGTCTTCGGCGGCCCGATTTCGGCGACCCGTCTTCGGCGACCCGACTTCGGCCCTCACGGCGTTGACCCAAGGGCGAGTTAATAGGCTCAGATTGTTTGCATATATATGTGGTAATAATGCCCTGGTCTCGGGGGTGTATTATTACCTTACAGTGTAATGTCAATTAATATCAATGATTTGTAATAGAATTCAAAGACTTGCGGCAAAGCATAATTCGAGCCCTGCGGCAGTGTAAATATGTACAGTGGATGTAAGCTTGTGTTATCAGTTATCCCTAGCCGAGGCCTGCGGATAACTAGTGTAGGTGAGTGTGATTAGATCTATTCCGTCCCGAAGGCCGACGATCTGGTATGTGAGCAAGTATATGTAATCATGTAAAATGGTATTTGTGTGATGGGCTGCAGTGTGGGATATTTGGTGCTCTGTATTCCCCGTTGATGGACATCTCGTCTTCAGATACTGTGCGTGTTAGTATCTTATCCCCGTCTGGCGGTTCGTCTCGTCATCAGATATTGTGCGTGTTAATATCTATTTTCCCCCAAGCTATGGCTCAGCTCTCGGCTTTCCAACCCTTCGGCGGATGGTTGGGCGCTGTTTCGGCAGTCAGTTCGGCACTTTCGGCACATTCGGCGCATTTGCGGCGATCCTGTCTTTGTGCTCTCCCGCACGATGTTTACCCGCCGATTGTCTGAGACAGAATGCCGAACGTCCATTCTGTCCGTCTTATATAGGCTCTGGCTCCCAGAATCCATTGCGCGCCCAAACATGGCAGCCCCCATAAAGCGAAAGTATAGACTCAGGCGGTGTTGGATTTCGTCTCAGATCAACAGAGTTCGACTTCTCTCGCCCGGTTTCGGTGCAAGATGCGTTTCAGGGATATTTAAACGTTATACATATTATATTACTCGATGATATTTCCTTATTTTAACTACTGTAATGTGATATGGGGAAACACCTACGTAACCCATCTGTATCCATTAACTCTGCTACAGAAACGTGCACTCCGGATAATTACTTTTTCGCGAAAACATGAGCATACACTGCCACTCTTTACAAATCTAAAAATATTGCAGTTACCAAAACTAAATCAATATATATCCCTCCTATTAGTTCACAAATTCATTCATCACTTTGCTCATCTACCAGTATTTTTAAAATTATATTTTACAAGACAATCGGACATACATCAATATGGGACCAGGGGACAAGCTCTTAACCTATATAGGCCTATATATCGATCTAACCTGTCGTTTTATACCCTAAAAATTACTGGACCTCGCGAGTGGAACAAACTCCCCTCATCAATCAAAAGTATAAATTCCACTTCACTATTTAAATCAAAACTCAAGTCCTATCTAATAGACAACTGACCCATTATCACAGCCAGTGCAATTTTAATATAAAAGCTACACTACAGATAATGTATTTATTCTTTCACCATCTGAAACAGTTTATATATATATTTATTTTGGGATAGATCAAGCCCCTTGGGGTTTTATTCCCGCCAAGAGTTGTATTTAGGCGTGAAAGTCCACTTTTCTTTGTATGACTTATGCTTGACCGCCATTGATGTATTAATACTAGAATGTATATTGGTGAATAAATTATTATTATTATTATTATTATTATTATTTATACGTCCCTCGCTGAAAGTTTCAGCGCACAGTTAATACAGGTAAGTCGAATATCCACCATTATCGGTCCATTCACAATGCTATTTAGAATGTCAGCGTAGAACGAAAATGACATTCTTCAGGCCATGGGCACTTTCGTCACACACCATATACAAGGCTGCAGTTATACACCATATACACCATATACATGTCTAGAGTTATACACCATATATAAGGCTAGTTATACACCATGTACAACGCTAGACTTATACACCATATACAAGGCTAAAATTATACACCCTAAACACCATATACAAGGCTAGAATTATACACCCTAAACACCATATACAAGGCTAGAATTATACACCCTAAACACCATATACAAGGCTAGAATTATACACCCTAAACACCATATACAAGGCTAGAGTTATACACCATATACCACCATATACAAGGCTTGAGTGATAGCTACTCCCAGAAGTTGAACCACGTGTGAATGCAAAGAAATGTTATGGAAGTAGTGGTCGGGGAAAGACATACCGTACAGAAATGTATCCATCTGGTATTTCTGTATTCTCTACCCGACCATTAATTATTCACGAAATACACTGCTTTTATTCATTGTATCGATAGTCAAGGAAACTGGTCGTCGATATATTATTGTTGGAAGTCACAGTCAGCTCTACTATAAAAATGGAATACAGTCATTAGATGTTTTGATCTTTGAAATAAATTTCACTACCAGGATCTCAGGACTTTTGGACGCTATGTGACCTAGGTTTTAAAATGAATGTACCGGTATGCCTATTTATAAGTGACTCAACGAAAGTAGAAAGTAAATAATAGTTGCCAGCCCGATGTAATGTATACCATTGTATTGTAATACATGGAGTTGCGTTTTGAATATATTGATCGAAGGCAAGGCTTCAGCTTACTATTTACTGTAATCTTGGCAGGCTTAATTTAATACAGCTCAGTTACTGTGTTACACCCACTAACTCATACCGTTCTCCAGTGATTGACATATTTCTCACAATAATTTGCATAGTCGACTAAAATTCTCTCTAGAAGTTGTATAATTAAATGTTGCTTCGTGCAGCACGATGAGAAGATACTTAAGGATAATATAAGGTCAGATAAGAAAATTGCGTATGTCGGGAAAAATCCAATGTATATATGCTGGGTTGGCGCTATTGAAATTATCTCGCCATTGCACAAATTTTCCTTTTCCATGAATCATCAATTAATTAGTAATATACCATCTCAATTATTAAATATATAAAATGAAGAGGAAGTGGTTGGATCACCTATCTCGATGCTGATTGGCCAGTTAATATACAATGGTGTACGGACATTTCCCCTCCCGGCTCGTTCTCCTCCGGACATCTCCCCTCCCAGACATCTCCCCTCCCGGCAATTTACCCGGAAATAAATCTACAAAGTCAAATATAATTTGTACAAACTTTATTTGATCAAACATGGGTATTATACATGTAGCTGCCAAGATTTTGATATATAAAAATATTTGATATCAATTATATATTTGATATATATTTTATATTGATATAGCATCAAAATTAAACAAATTCATTCTACGTATTTTTATAAGACTTAAACACATTTGAGATGAAAAAAGGGACGGAGTGAAGACAATAGCGCAGGCACTTCATGCTGCAGGTCACTGCATACGATGGCAGTGAATTCAGTACCTAGGATAATTAGTGCATCAATTGACATTTTTGACGATTTTGTATCAGATTTTCATATATATCTGATACCAAAGTATATATTTTATATTGATATAGCAGTAATTAATCAAACTGTACAAATTATCTTGATGTGCTATATATATGCTATCTGTCTATATGCTATCTATCTATTTAATGTGCTATAATACCCATGTTTGATCAAATAAAGAATGTACAAATTATATTTGACTTTGTAGATTTATTTCCTAAGAATGTTTGGAAGAGGAAATATCCGAGAGGGTAAACTGCCGGGACGGGAGATATCCGGGAGGGGAGATGTCCGGAGGGGAACGATCCGTGAGGGGAAATGTCCTAGATACATACACAATAAGGGCACCAGTAATTGCGCAGATTTATTACGAAATGTTTCATCCGCTCAGTTGCATGAATAGAAAACACTTCATTTAATGCTAAAGTATCCATAGCGATACATTTTTCGATACCTTATCAGTTTTTGCAATAAATGAACTCACGAAAACGAGATATATATTTTGTGGAAGTTATTCTTTCAGGGAATCAGAATTTAGTGTCAATATTGCTCTTCTGATTACTGCAACTGAATTATTGGAATGAAAAATGATATTTTTTCGTGAAAAATTAGCTTTCAAATGTCCTCGTTAATAACTTAGTTTTAGATTAATACATTATACCCTTGAAGCAAAACATGTCAAAATTTCGTCCTGAAAAATATTTTAGGACAGTTCAATGTTCAGAAAATGCGATCCTCTTAAAATTATCACGGTTATCCTCAGAACGGAGGCGAACGGAGGAAAAGCAAACCCAGGAAAAACTGAGGTACGCCTTATCTAGTTCTATATATGTACAACGTTATGTCCGTATTTTATGTATTTATGACTTTAGGCAAGATCAAATATAAGAGTTTAACGGAACATTTAACGGAGATAACAAAACTACCGCGATTTGTGACCTTCTTCAATTTATGACTCGCAGTTTCTTCAACCTTGGACTAAATCAGTTTAAATCTTATCTAATTTTCAATATTATTTACCAGGAAGTATGAAGAGGTTAATTACTTGATCTATGATCACCGTGTGTTGTATAAAAATGTGTGGATCACCTGCCGTGCACAGTGACTTTTCCAGGCGGAAAGTACCCCCCCCAGGCCAGGTAGAGTTAAGTAGCTATCTCTAGACCTCTTGTTTGACAGATAATTTCAGAAGCTGATTTTCCGTATTAAGAAATATTTTTTAAAGATTCATCTTTCACCAACCCATGGATTGAATAATATATATTATTGAGTTATTTTTTTCCCAAAGGCCCGAAACAAGCTAGGTATATTGGACCTTTAAGAAAAGCATGATGTCTTGCAGCCATCATTGAAAAATAATATAACGACGGAATACTAAATGTCTGGGTTGAAGCCTACACTACATACAGATTGTGGTACTAACATGATACTGATCGGTAAGATACATGATGATCACTAATGTCTGCTATCCATATATAGTATAGGTAAGTGTATCTATATCATGACATTTATGCATATGTATATACTGGTATCAATTCAGGGGATCCAAACTAAATATGTAATTCGTTCCCTTATGTATTCGAATATGAGTACTTAAATACCATATCGGGCATGTGTTGATTTCCCTCAGTTGTTCACGTCGAACGTTGAGGGAATTCAATTAAAATTCATGAAGTAATCATCCTCGGGTGATAAATAATCCGTTTATTTCACCGTCCAATGGATCATTCTGAAGGGGAAGTCGTATTTGTTACTGAATGAAAAAATCCCAATTCAGGAATTTATAGTAATTATTTTTTTCACACTCGTTTTTCGTCATTGCCTCAGGGGATTCGAAATATGCCATTTAATCGAAATATAAAACATTCATAAGAAGTGGTCTGAATTCCGAGAAATGAAAAGGAGGAGTCTTTTTATACTTTTTAGTATGATTTTGTTTCATGTACCAAATGTTTTTCTCTTGATATTCCAGGCTACCAAAATATTTATATAGGAGGGTGTACAAATATTGACACAATCACCTGAGATGCAGAAGAGAGCCCGAACAAATCTCAATAAATATTTTATACATATAGTGAACATTACTCAGCTCTACTGAACGTGCAAGCTTTCGTTTCATGTAAACGGACACTGATTATCTTCGGATAAGTTGAACTTTGGCTTGCCGATTGAGTTTCCTATGAAACGCCTGTATTTCATCGTTCGCAAAAGTTCCGTGTCATAACAAGAATACTATCGTCTAGTCCGTCATTCAATATTCAGCCGTCGTCCATTAAAGAATTTCCTCGTCAAAAATCCAAGGAGATATAATAACATTAGCACCAAATTAAAAGGATAAATGATAGTATGTTTAAAACTAGCAAGACATTATAATGTTCCAAAAATATCAAATCCGTATCGCTGATCAGTATATATTCAGCAGTCGTCCATCAAAGAATTTCCTCGTCCATAATCCAAAGACCTAATTCATATAATAACACTAGCATTTTTATAGAGATATAGGTCTAACTATGACGTGCAATTAACACTATCTGTAGTTTCTTTCAAATCCAATGAAGGTGGATATATTTCTTTCACTGCGTCATTTATATGGCGGTTATCCACAGCGAGAACATCGTCTATATACAGCGTTTTGTGAATGAGAAAGAACGGGCTTTGAAATGATCGGGTTTTGACAGCGTCAGCATATAGTCATATTTATAAGAGAACAGAGATATATGTCAGCCAAAATGGGTGTTTTACAAGGACTAAGGTGTCATCCACAAATCTCATATATGATTTAACTGCTTTTGAATCTAATAGTTTTCTAACATTCAGAAACAGCTTGTTCGAGTTCATTCATGATAATATCTGCTGGGACTGGTCCAAGCGGGGAGCCCATGATCATACCATATGTTTGTTGATATAGCTGAGAGTAACATAAAACAGGTTTTTGGTACATTAGTTTATTGGAAGGTTTTTTCAGTGTTCGTTTTTTCAGGTTTGTTGTAATGACGTCTTTGTACACACAATGTAATATTATATCATCTGTTTTCTTGAGTAGTACATTTGAGAAATAACGTTTTTATAGGCGGGCTAAGTCGTTATTTTATGCACGGTTAGTGTCGGAAAGTTTATATTTTAGGGCAAGGGCGAAGCACGCACCCTAAAATCTATAAACTTTCCCACACTAAAATCACAAGCCTTGTTCGTAAAACACAAGCCTTGACCGTGACCGTAAAGGAGTTGTCCCCCTGGGCCTTCTCCGGGGGATATCCAAGCTCATAATCCGAGAGGCGGAGCTACCGAACTTCCAGGGCATCTCCGAGGGATATTCAAACTTTAATATGTTCCGCTATTATCTGGCCCCGACAAATCGGCCCCGGGGGCCAGATATTAAACTGGATGATGACATGAGCCCTATTTCCCTCGTATTATATATAGGAGTCCCACCAGGGCCGTCCCAGTCAGTACGGTCCTGGTCAGGTCCGCATATATAGCGGTAAGGTTTTGAACCCTGTTGAAATTTACTTGCCCCTCAAATATACCCACGGAACATTAGATCTATTTAAAATCAGTTCTTACTCAACAGGAAATAACATCCTCGTTTTGTTTCAGCTTGGTAGAAATAAATGTATGTATTATGTATGTTATTCCGTAATGCAGATAGGAAATTAACTCGCGGAAACCCCGATAAAGTACTTTATAGCATTTTTTGCGTGGTACTGGCCATCGGTGAGTTTGTGTTATGATTGTACTTTATCTCTTCCTTAATAGAAAAGCCGACTCGAGGTGTAAACAAAACGTTCTTTCATTAAGATATTGGCCATTGAATCATGATTTATGGCCATACCAGCGACTGTACATATCTGACGAATAATGTATTCAACCGTACAGACGAGCAATGTCATTTGACTCCAGATACTGAGGCGGTGAATTCAACGTGAATACAGTAAAATGGTTTTCAAACGTTCACAGGAACAGTATATCTCATTCGATGTCGAAATATAATTATATCAGTGCCGTGGACTTGTATCTTATTTGTCTTTTGTTCTATTTGTATCCTATTTGTATTTATTTTATTTGTTACATCATTTGATAGTCCCGATTAGGCGTGTGACCGGAATCGTGATCCTCAATTTCAAACGATGAAGACTCAGTGATAATTAGTTTATCACGGCGCCGTGCTTGCATCATGATAATATATTCTTTCTCAAAGACAAAGCCGATCCGCTCTCTTACTATTCACTTTCTATTCTTTTGATTTAAAGGTGATAGCAGTACCCGACAATTACAGATAACGATTGCTATCATTCATTTTTAGTTATTTTACCACGATCAGAAGCATCAAATAATTGACTGCTCCTGGAAACCCTGATGTCCAGGCACATTGTGTCCTTATCGAGTATGACTGGCACAGGAAATCGGCAAGATGACGAGGAAAAATAAGAAAGCCTATCTTTTTCAAAAATAAGTTAAATACTTTGAGATAGAAGGCGTCAAATCCAATATTAAATATAGAAATAATTGAAAGACCTGCTTCCTTTGACAGTTAGCACCAATTTCAAATGTGCATGAAATAAAAATGATTAAAACGCAAGACGATTTCTCACATGAGTGAAGCGGTCAACAGATTTAAATGATGTGAGCAGGACACGATGATGCTCTTTACACAAAATCATATTCACTGAACATTTTTCTTTATTTAAATGAATTTCCAAGTCGTTTTCCAGTCCCAGTCACGCTTTGATTGTGTCTGTTGATTTGAACATCATGGAGATGAGTAGTATACACCGAGCATTTCGAGTTAACAGCGCTTCACTGCGCATGCGCAGAACCTTTTGTGACGTCACAGCGCAAAAAATGTGGCGGTATTGGGGCGGTGTGCGCATGCGTGGTGGGTGGGTGGGTGTGCTGGGTGGTGGGTTTAAGATGGCGGCTGTGGGTGGGTGTGCTGGGTAGTGGGTTTAAGATGGCGGCTGTGGGTGGGTGGGTGTGCTGGGTGGTGGGTTAACAACGTCAGTATATTGCAGGTGTCTTGACAGTTATCTCTATATAGAGAGAGTGTGAAGAGATGGATTTTGCGCCACATTCTTTCACGATGAAAAGCTGTCATCCAAGATGTTTCAGAGGAATCAGTTCAACCTATATCCGCTTATTGCTTTTGTGAATTGTTCTTTAAGCAGCAATCAGACGTATTTCCACTTTCTTCTTCCACATGGACATGATTAATTAAGAAGATATCTTGTCATTTAGAAAGTGATCGTATAAATTTACTCTATTTACTCGGGTAAAATGTACTCATGGTCGAAGGCACTATTGTTGCACTAAATTGTCTTGTCGGATCGCAATCCAAACTATTCACATTCAAACTAACCCGGGGAGAATACAGTATTTGCTGTGCAAGCATTGGGCGATAGGGTTTTTTAAGCGTTACAATCCACAGCTGTGAGTTAATGCGCGGGCACGAACATCGCCTTTTGTCCGTGCTACCCGAGAAGGGAGACTGGCCCGTAATATCTAGTTTATCCTTAATATTCAAGTTCTAGTCAACACTTAACATCTAGTCAGCTCGGTAAGATTTTTTGTTTCCTTGTATGTTTATTCAGAAGTTTACGGTAATGAACTTCTGGTTTATTGTAATAGTTCTGTACTCGCTCCTCAGAGGGCGCCACTGCCCTTGGCAATAAATAAATCATTCATTCATTATCTAATTACAATCCCCGCGTACGTATGAAGATTCAAATGCCAACTGCTGCTTTATGTCTGTTAAAATAGTGTTATTATAATCAGAGCTCTGACTAACAGGTACCAATATCGTTAATTCCTTTTATCCAAATGCAATACATATATACCCAAGATATGGCGTTATTCCCTTTGGCAGAAACCCAAGATACCCTATTCGATCTATCCATACCCGAAGCGTAAGCCCCTATAAGGATAAAGAGGTTGACGGCCTCATATGATAAATACCACATTCAACTTGATACACAACCATGCTAGGAAGGCCGTCATCCTCTTTATCTTCATTCGGACTTACGTCTCGGGTGTGTATAGATCGAATATGTGTATCTTGGGTATCTACCCAAGGGCATAACGCCATATCTTGGGTATATATGTATTGCATTTAGATAAAGGAGTTAACGATATTTTTCCTGTTAGTGACAGCTCGGATTCTAATAAAACTATCGATATCATATTTTAACAGGTATAACGCAGCAGTTGGCATTTGATTCTTTATGCGTACGAAGGAAGTGCAACTAGATAGTACGGGCCACTCTTTCTTGTCGGGTAGTGACGGACAAAAAGCGATGGTCCTTCTCGCTCATTAACTCACATCTGTGGACTGTAACGCTTAAAACCCTATCGCCCATTGCTTGCACGGCAAACACTGTATTCTCCTCAGGTTCGTTTGAAAGCAATAATTTGGATTGCGATCCAACAAGACAATTTAGGGCAACAATAGTGCCTTCGACCATGAGTACATTTTACCCGAGTAAATAGATTCGATTTATACGATCAGTTTCTAAATGACAAGATATCTTCTTAATTAACCGTGTCTATAGGGAAGAAGTACCCACACACAGAAGTTCAAATACGTCTGATTTCTGCGTATAGAAACATTCATAAATACTGTATACATGTGGTAGAGCAATAAGCTCAGATAGGTTGAACTGATGCCTCGGGAACATGAAATAATCTGGCCCAATAATCCATCTCTGCACCCACTCTGTTTAATAATTTAAACTATCCGGTAAGCCACACCTGTACATTAATGGTTGTAGCTCAGACTCCAAATAATAATTTAAACTATCCGGTAAGCCACACCTGTACATTAATGGTTGTAGCTCAGACTCCGACACCTGCCCATAGTTATCAAACTGCGGGTAAATTCTGTAGAAATATATTTACAGAAACAGAGTTTCGGGTTGTTTTTTTAATTCATAATATACGAATTAGCGATTAACCCTCGTCAGGGAGTCTCAACGCAAATCATAACATGTCATCAACATGATCAGATCTTCTCAGTATTTTACTGATGGCATATGTTTATATACACCACAAAAGTCCAGTCAATTCCCATATAGGAATTACTAGCCATCATTCTCCAAGAAGTAACTTGTGACTAGCATAGTTTACTTCATTGTAATAGGAGAATCTTTCCGCTATGCGGGTATCCCTCAGTATGTCTGTTTCTGAATTTATTCTCAGTTAACCCGTAATCGAGGGTTTCCAAACATGCTATCTGGTGTGCTGACAATCTGTGCAAGTACTGAATATATTTCATATATTTCAGTTACTTCTTGTAGCTTTGTTATTAATTTGACGGGCTATTGCCCTGTACTGTGTACATGTCAAATTTGTCGATTTTACGACAGTCGGCTTTCGCCTTAGCAGAAAGTCATCCGCTGGGCATTATAAATGCCAGATATCATAGATATCTCAGATATACAGTAGCGTATATCATTTCGCTCCGTGTACAATTGTACACTCTTTGGGAGACCGTAGAGGTCTGGGGCTCACAGACGCTGACACTGTTAAATAGTGCTACAGCGCTTATGTCTATTGGCCGTAAATCGGGAAATCCGATTGGCCGCAATGCCGACAGTCTATAGGCTGGAATTGGCGGGCATGTCAGTCCTTTGTTTGCTTGAATCTTCTCAAGCTCACAGGGCTGAACTTGCATATATTTTGTGTACGGTATGACCGTATACTGTATGCCCCCTCTTTTTTTAGGTCCCTTTAGCGTAATGTCTGAGAAGAAAATGATATATTTTCTAGGTATAACAAAACGTTTCGGTGACTGTGAAAATCCTGATATATATACTTTTCAATATTTTAAATATCAAAAACCAGGAATATCAACAACTCCATCGGGGTGTGATATATAAGTCGTGATACCCGATTTATTCGGTATATACAGTAGTCAGGGAAAACCTAGACATGCATTTTGTAAATACATATAGCAGTCAGGTATTATATCTGAAGTTATATCAGATACGCAGTGTAGAGTTTGATAACTCGGATGCTATAGATCCGTAAGTGTGTATGTACACTATAGTACACGAACAGCACGGATACCGTATAATAGTATCGCTTCGCATCGTTCATAAATTTTGATCTGCGAGGCAAGCGTATAGTACTTTGCCACGTATCAAAACACTCATGCGGTACGTTAGTACCTATAATAGGGTCGACAACGAGGTCTAAGACAACAGAGGAATATATCTCTGTCTAGAGTGGTATCGCAAATATCGAGCGATATGTTGGAATTCTAAACGTCCAACTGGACGCAATAACACAGCGGCTGTCGGCCAATAATTCATATGTGTGTTAGAATTCTACATCTATTCAGCTATAGCTGGACTAAATGCGTATGATCGGCACAATTAGCGCCCCTCATTTGTCGACCTCATATTATTATTATAATAATATCAAGGGAGATTTATGATATAGTTTCCTGGTGAAACACAGTATGGCTGTGTAGCTACCAGGTACATCAGAGCCCTTGAGGGGGCACAGCGCCGGCTAAAACCGATAATAGTTTATCCAGCTGCTGACCTCAATGCGAAGCAAACACAGGGGTTTAACCCAGAACTCAGTGTGTGTTTACCATCAACAGTATCTCTAACTGTTATCATGTCAAAGTGTTATCAATTGACAGCGGTCAGGGTTGGATCCGATTACAGATACACCCATGCACTGGCGGTGACAAATGCTATAGTTTGTCTGATTTGACGGGCTTTGGCCATGTGTGTCAAATGTGTCGAATTAACGACTAGCGGTTTTTCGTCTTTGCAGAGAGTTTTTCTGCCTGGCATCGTTTAACAATACCAGAAAATCTACAATTTATGTAGTATCTTAACAGTATACGGTAATATATACTGTCCGAACAGTATACGGTCAGGTATACCGTCTTGTGGACGATGACTACCGTCTGTGGCGTAGTCGTTAGTACACTAAGTATAACTTAGTGTACAGGGCAGTCTTATGTTGGGTCTGAGACTAACAATCAAGACTTGATTGTTAGTCTCAGACCCAACATAAGACTGCCCTGTACACTAAGTTATACTTAGTGTACTAACGACTACGCCACAGACGGTAGTCATCGTCCACAAGACGGTATACCTGACCGTATACTGTTCGGACAGTATATATTACCGTATACTGTTAAGATACTACATAAATTGTAGATTTTCTGGTATTGTTAAACGATGCCAGGCAGAAAAACTCTCTGCAAAGACGAAAAACCGCTAGTCGTTAATTCGACACATTTGACACACATGGCCAAAGCCCGTCAAATCAGACAAACTATAGCATTTGTCACCGCCAGTGCATGGGTGTATCTGTAATCGGATCCAACCCTGACCGCTGTCAATTGATAACACTTTGACATGATAACAGTTAGAGATACTGTTGATGGTAAACACACACTGAGTTCTGGGTTAAACCCCTGTGTTTGCTTCGCATTGAGGTCAGCAGCTGGATAAACTATTATCGGTTTTAGCCGGCGCTGTGCCCCCTCAAGGGCTCTGATGTACCTGGTAGCTACACAGCCATACTGTGTTTCACCAGGAAACTATATCATAAATCTCCCTTGATATTATTATAATAATAATATGAGGTCGACAAATGAGGGGCGCTAATTGTGCCGATCATACGCATTTAGTCCAGCTATAGCTGAATAGATGTAGAATTCTAACACACATATGAATTATTGGCCGACAGCCGCTGTGTTATTGCGTCCAGTTGGACGTTTAGAATTCCAACATATCGCTCGATATTTGCGATACCACTCTAGACAG
>JAVTVY010021325.1:0-77107 GCA_036873755.1 Hanleya hanleyi | reverse complement strand
CACATCCCGGCGAAATGGCCAGTTTTCGACACCGGATGTGCCGCCATCTTGAACATACGTGCCGCCAACTTGGATATGGCCCATAATGCACCGGGTCAAAATACTCGCTTCTGATTGGCTGAGAGCTCTGTGACGGATTTGAAATACTCGCTTCTGATTGGACGAGAGCTCCGCATTGCGTCTGCGCATGCGCAGAATGATATTCCTACCGCACAACCAACCCATCAGATGCCCCTTCACGAATGCTTCACTTTGATACCTCACTCGACCCCATTGGACCATTAGGGGCTACCCTAGATACCAAAACGGCTATTTTCATACCCTTGGGCCACCGCGCATGCGCAGAATGCCGATATTTCAACCCCACACCCAGCCCATTAGATGCCCCTTCACGAATGCTTCACTTTGATACCTCACTCGACCCCATTGGACCATTAGTAACTCCCCTAGCTCCAACACGGCTATGTCCATACCCTTGGGCCACCGCGCATGCGCAGAATGCCACTGTACAACCCAGAACAAGTCTAGACACCAACGACAGTGACAATATCTGCAATCATGCAAAAACACCCCTCCTCCCCCTCTTTCTAGTCCAAGCCCCTGTGCTGATTCAATAATTTCAGTCCGTTATGATTCGGGCTGTAATGTTATTCCTTTTACCGATGTAAAAGTAGTAACATGTCGCACAGGGTCGCCAACGACAAAAACAACCCCCTCCCCCTCTTTCTAGTCCAAGCCCCTGTGCTGGTTCAATAATTTCAGTCCGTTATGATTCGGGCTGTAATCTTAAACCCACCACCCATCCCACCACCCATCCCACAGCCGCCATCTTAAACCCACCACCCATCCCACCACCCATCCCACAGCCGCCATCTTAAACCCACCACCCATTCCACCACCCATCCCACAGCCGCCATCTTAAACCCACCACCCATCCCACCACCCATCCCACAGCCGCCATCTTAAACCCACCACCCATCCCACCACCCATCCCACAGCCGCCATCTTAAACCCACCACCCATCCCACCACCCATCCCACAGCCGCCATCTTAAACCCACCACCCATCCCACCACCTATCCCACAGCCGCCATCTTAAACCCACCACCCATCCCACCACCCATCCCACAGCCGCCATCTTAAACCCACCACCCATCCCACAGCCGCCATCTTAAACCCACCACCCATCCCACCACCCACCCCACACGCATGCGCACACCCCCCCAATACCGCCCCAAAACAGGTCGCTGTGACGTCACACGCATGCGCAGTGGGGGGCTGTTGACTCGAAATGCTCGGTGTATACTACTCGACCCTCTTGAAACCAACTATTGACAAATTGAAAGGGCAGAGTTTGACGTCATTGGCTTATTATCGAATCTTGTAGAATACCGGCAAACAGCTCGCACGAATTTTTCATAGCGTCACATCTAGATGGTATTTCCCTGATACACCTTCTTGGTTTACCTAGATTGAAAACCAAATGTGCCTCACAGTATCAAGGGCAGAAAATACCAGAGGCGCAAGTTTTTGCAGATTGCTGAAACTGTCCGCATTCAACGGGTCGGCGTATTCGACTGAAATTTTTTGAATTCGACTGAAAACGGAAACTCGGTAGGCTATTTGTTGATAGCTCGCTTAATACTTGTTCGATTCTGACAATCTAAACTTTCCGGAGTAGCTGAGGAGATTCAAAATCGTGTCGACTTCGCTCAATCTGATTAAAACTCAGACTTAATAAACCGCATCAGCGACATGTCCGAAAGAGGAGCGGTTTATTAAGTCTGAGTTTTAATCAGATTGGACTTCGCTGAAATTTTTTCTGGACTGACCGACATGCGGTTTTTCTTGTCCGGAAAATTATTCCGTGAACTGACTGAAATACTTTTAGGTTTCCGGAATGCTCTACTTTTATACGAATAAAATGATATAAAATGTATGCATGTACCTTCTACCGTTTTCCATAAAAGGGTTCGCTGAAAAAAACGGTTGAAAATCAAGACATTTTCAGCTGAATCGGCCGTAAAACGGATTACTGAAGCGAATTAAAAACTCGGATTTGAAGATGGACTTCAGAAGATTCCGAAAATCCGGAATAAGGATCGCGGGTAAGTTTATAGGAAGATTGGTTATGTCCGTAGGTCATAAGTGTCGAATTAAATTTTAAAAGCATAGTTTGCACAAAAAATATCCTATTTTTCAAATAAATGAATGTTTCTCATGTAATAACTTAATGTAAATGTTTGTCATGTAAATGTACATGGAAATAGTATTTTTCTATGGTATAAATATAATTTTGAATTGATCATTAATTTTAAATACATATATGGGGATGTTTTCAATATTTCTTCTTCGTGTTTTGTAGATTATCAAACAGAAGACCCGGTCCACGATTGTGTTCGACGAGATGGCATCCCCTCCGTTTTTTTCTTCTTTATATTTTGCAGATAGACGAACCGATACCCAGTCCAAGCCGGCATCTGAGGCCATCTCTCCGCAAGTATTGTTTGGTGGAGGTGTAAATGTTTATAGTTCAGATGTAGTAGAGACTCTTTCTAAATCTAAGGCTTTTGAGATTTTAAGTGATCTTAGTAGCGATAAGATTTCTACTATTCCGCCTGTAAAACCTAAGGGCGGAGAAGTCTATGGCTTAGCTTCTGAGGCAAACGTTTTTGACGTGAATATTATTTCAGATGAGGAAGAGGAATTTGTTGACGAGCAGGTTTGGGTTAGGGGTTTGAAAGTGAGACATAAGGAAATCATTGAAAACAATGAGTGGTTATGTTCCGATATTATGTCCGATGTTCAGTCACTTTTGAAAAAGCAGTTCCCGTTTGTTCAGGGTTTAGAGGAAACTGGTAAGGCTCCGGTGTTTCAAAAGGATGAAGGTCGATGGGTTAACAGTTCTCCGTTCTCTTATGTAGATGGGCCGGCTGGTCAGATTCTGTACTGTACTGTTTGGAAACATTTGTCTTGTGCTCAGCCAAATGACAATTCTACTGAATGATTTTGTGACAGACATACTCAGTAGACAAAGAGATTATTTCTTTTATGTTACTCCTTTGTTGTTTTTTGGGATTTCCAGAACAAAGGACCAATTAGTGTGTGAACAGTGTTCCAAAATCATTTTTTTTACTTGTAAAAATTGTTTTTACTTCATTTTATAAATTAAATGTATTATCAAGTAGTAAATTTATATTAATAAAAAATCCAAGAACAAAAATTACTGAGAACAAAATATGTATATTCCTGGTCAGTTTTCATTTCGATTATAAAAATATATGTATTTAAAATTAATGATCAATTCAATATTTTCACTATTTCCATTTACATTTAAGTTATTATATGACAAACATTCAATTATTTGAAAAATAGGATATTTTTTGTGCAAACTATGGTTTTTAAATTTAATTCGACACTTACGACCAACCGATATAACCAATCTTCCCATAAACTTACCCGCGATCCTAATTTCGGATTTTCGGAACCTTCTGAAGTCCGTCTTCAAATCCGAGTTTTTAATTCGCTCCAGTCACGCCGATCCGGCTGAAAATGTCTTGATTTTCAATCATTTTTTTTCAGCGAACCCTTTTACGGAAAACGGTAGAAGGTACATGCATAAATTTTGTATCATTTTATTCGTAAGAAAGTAGAGCGTTCCGGAAACCTACAAGTATTTCAGTCAGTCCACGGAATAATTTTCCGGACAAGAAAAACCGCATGTCGGTCGGTCCAGAAACAATTTCAGCGAAGTCGACACGATTTTTTCAGTTGCCCACTATCTCAAAAATAAAAATACTTTTGTCATCAAACTATATATTTTTGAAAAGGGAATCCCTTCAGCTACTCCGGAAACTTTAGATTGTCAGAATCGAACCAGTATTAACCGAGCTATCAACAAATAACCTACCGAGTTTCCGTTTTTTCAGTCGAATTCAAATAATTTCAGTCGATTATCTGATCCCCATTCAACCCATTAGACGCAATGGAAAAATACCGGTACCAAAGGCACCGGGTCAACATCAGATCCTACGATGAACGAATGGACGACGGACATCGTTCGCAGTACGAAGGAGGCATTAAACACGCCTCTCAACGAATCTAGTCAACCACCATAGCTGGACTATATCTATACCAACCGCCAGAAGACGAGGGTTATTACCAAACTCCTTTGCTCACGACGCAACTGGATCACATGAGATTGTGTTAGCATAAGTTATTGTATTGACCCTATATCACGCTGCACTAACGCAGACACACATTAAAGTGAACCGGTATGAAGTCAGGGATCCTTGTTGTCTGAGATAATATTCTGCTTGGCTCGCGACGATGATAAAAGCATTACAAATTCTTAGTCTAGGGGAAAGAACTCTGTAATAACCAAGCGACAAATATCAGAGTAGTGTGTACTACAGTTACCTCCCATCCTTTACAATAAGAATATCCTGAATGTTGTGCCATTTTCTCACAAAGGTGTGTGTGCCCAGTGCGTACACATTCAAGTAACATTTCCAGTCCTCAAATGAATTCTGTTGTCAACATATTGTGGAAAATAATCTGTTGAATTACAGTTCGTGTATCCATCCAAGTCCGATATTTCCACGATTTTGGAATAACCCTTGCTATCATCTACACGCGTAATCTTCGGAAGCGAACATGTGCATTTTAAAACTACTTCGGTAGCTGCCTCTATTGTGATTTGTGTACAATAGGTTACGAGCATAAACAATGCGCTACCGGTATCAATAACCCGGGCTTAAATATAAATGTGGGATTCTAATTTTGTACTAGGTGGTAAAGGCCAACCAATCAGCGGACTGGGAAAGTCGCTAATCAGTGGCCTAGGATAGGGCCAAATGTAGCCAATCAATGCCACAGAAAACAAACCAATATACCGTCAAATAGAGAACTAATTATATCGTCCCAAAGACCAAATAATGCTTTGGTGTATGTTGAGTGAGGAATTTCCAGCACAAACTTTAGACGAGAAAGGGTCATGGCCATGTATAGCTAAAAGAGCAGAGAGTGGGATGAAAAAAAACAAACAAAACAAAACAGGACTGCGTCTCAAATCAAAAAAACAATGCTGATGAATCGATGTTGTTGTTGTTGTTACACGCAACCATATACCATACATATATGTAATATATGAAATGAAATGCCATTGAGACAGATTCTGAAATTAGGACAACGAAAGCTCTAAACCTAATTTTTTTTTACTCATCATAGTTGTTCAGTGTTCAATATCAGCATTAGCTGTCGATAGACTAAAAAAAATCATTACTTCTGCCGCTAATGGTAGATATCGGAGGCGACTCAACAGTCGGTTCTCCCTATCTCACCCGCCATTTTTGAATTGAAAGAAGCTATCCCACAAACCAAAAGAATAACGTATCAGGAAGTCAAATCTCAATGTCATTCGTGACGTGAGTAGCTTGGAGCGGTGATGCGGTTATCTGATACATTTACGTCATTCTGTTGGTTTATGAGAGTAAAGTATAAAACCAAGTTTTCCATGTGCCCCTTCCTGTATGGATGGGGCCACGATCGCCATCATCCGGGTTACAGACGCCAATAATTCGCCATTTTCTTTGCTATATTTGCATATCAACGGTCACGTGATCGAAAGTGAACTTTGACCCTGTGCATGCGCACAATACCATGCAGAAAACATGGTGCGCAGGGTTCGATCACTTGACCGTAAGTCATCAGCAAAGATAACGCTGCTCAAAGGTTAATTAGGCTCTAACTGCACTTTCTCTACTACTGGGGTAAACATGGTAAATGGGCAATCTAGGTAAATCAAGATGGTATATCGGGGAAATACCATCTAGTGGTACTTTCTCTATATTGTTTACCATATTGGTTCAACGGGCGTTATTTCAAAGCTGTTTCTCCCTGACTGGCTAACATATGTAGTTTAAATTATAAAGCACTGATGTCCGATATAATATTCCGTGATATTATATCCGAGTTTACTGAGATTGGCTAAATGAGCTTCTATACAATTACAAATTTGTATAGTTTTCACCAACTCGGTAGAGTAGGTCTAAGGTTTTCACTACACCTAAATACCAAAAAGAAGGTTTCGAAATTATGTGTGAAAATTTACACATATACGGCATGATATTTATGGTCGATTTCGCAATTTGATGTGAGCTTTGCTCCACTCGACCCTGATGAAATCAGATGTAGATAAACATAGGTGATAAAATTAATAAATATACACTAAGATTGACACATTGAATCATCAACATGACCCTGCTTGATTCTGGCCTAGGAAACCTCTGACCCAGTGCCCACATAGACAAACCTACTGACCCACCGGTTGGATAAAGTAGTTGACTGGCCTGAGATATTTGATGGTTGATGTTTGTTCGGCTTGCCATCAATGACATTGACTTTATTTGCATAACAAAAAATTAGAGGAAACATAAAAAATATTCGGTTCGAAATAAATTCTTGTATTTATTAATTTTCCCTTTTTTATTGAAAATATACGTATGCAAATTGTTCTTTGCTCCCTACCTCTCTATGGAGAGTGGGGGACGGCGAGATGTGTACGTGTGCAGATAAGACAAAACACAATTTGTTCGGAGAAACTGGTACGGTGACGTTCTATTTCTTTCTCTCTCTTTTTTTTTACTCCCTCTCGTCGGAGCCCAAATCTGACGACATAAAAGGCCATGCCTCGAAATTGACAATATTTCGACAAATGTTGGTCAGCTTTTCAATTGCACAATTGCAAAAGTGATGAAGAGACAAGTCATCTTACTTTTTTACTTTTCGATATCAGTCAGGTCTGCGAAATGTGTCTGTTGTGTTGTTCTTTGCTTTTGCTTAAGGGGGAGGGGGAGGTCCAGGTTCTAACACCAAGGGAAAATTCCCAATTCCAGGTCTCTCACCAGAAATTCCTTAGAACGTATAAAATAAATACAGCCTCAAATTTGGCTTCTTGTCCTGCAATATGCATGCGTAGTTTGAAGCATGGAAAATATGTACGAAGCAAACTCCTGGTAAAATATACTGCATAATACAATGTAAAATATATAGAAAGATGTCTCAACACTTCATTGAGGTCCGACGAACAGTTAAAATGACTTAGTATGAACAAATAAATTACATTTTTCATTCACAGACCAACAAACTGTCTGACTGCAAATACAATCCCAACAATTGTGAACAAAGTACCATTGACCTCTGCCACTTTCCCTTTTCACTGGGTAAAAAAGTGATGTATTATTACACCTTTACTATGAAACACCTCTGAGAAAAGTAGTTCTTCACACATGGCAGAGACCGGTATGATCTCCTCACATGTATCGAATGTTGTGTTTACAAGTTGCAGTCAGACAGGTAGTTGGTCTTGAAAAGAAAATTGTACGTTGATTTGTTTATACTAAGCCATTTTAACTGCTCGTCGGGCATCAATGAAGTGTTGAGAAATCTTCCTATATATTTTACATTGTATTTGTAGTATATTTCACCAGAAATTTGCTTCGTAGATTTTACTACGAAAGTGATATTTTTCGTGCTTAAAACTACACATTTTGCAGGACAAGAAGGCAAATTTGGGGCTGTATTTGTGTTATACATTCTAAGGAAGATTGGGGTGAGTAAATCCTGTGAATTTACTGTGTTCTGGTGAGAGACCTGGAGTTAGGAATTTTCACTTCTTAAACTGGACCTCCCCCTCCCCCTTAAATATTCCCTGAGACTCATTGTATCAATTGTTCAAGCTATAGCCCTTCCGGAAAGTTTCTGATCTCCCCCTGAATATGCCGCTCTTTAAATTAAGATCAGAGGTATTAGAAGCTGCTTTTGGGAAGTAGTCACCTCGTTTAACTTTTACCAAAGGCACCCGCAATTATTTGGAATAATATATTGATAAACTATTCTAGAATATTTGTTTGAAAAACTATTTTGTTTATATTTTCTACATAAACCAATAAATCGTGAATACGTGTACATTATAAAGATAATTTTCTGGGAAAAAAAGACTATTTAATTACTAAAACTAATTGTGAAGGCCTTTGGTACCTACCGGAAGTTCTCTGCGCCAATACGCCCCTGGTGAAACATGGGAGGTAAAACGCTTTCCAAATTGGGCTATACGCAAAATGCGCAGCGCGAATCGGCCTGCATGGCTGGTCAATCACAACATTCAGTTTCCCGGGCGGCCTGTTCCGGAAACGTAAATTTGCTTAAAATTTCGAACAGATTTGCATCTCGTCACAACTATAGCTAGCCCTTGATCCGAGTTAGTACCAGGTGCGCAAAATCAGAGTTAGTATACGTGCAGGTGACCAGTGCAGGAATATAGGCCCAGCCCATATCCATTCTCCTCGTCCCGGAAAAAAAGAAAGGAATGACTCCGTTGCTCATTATTATATTGAGAGAACAAAGAAGAATCTGACTGTTCACTGACCCCGGACTTCAGCTGATCTGCTATTGGGTTGTATAATTTCACTTTGCCCTATCTATTAACCCAGGATAATATTTTGAACTAGCGATTGCTGACATAGTTTCATGCCAAAATATACATTATTCTAAGCTTAATGATACTTTATTTCAATACTGGGAAAAGATAGTACATATGTATAAAATTATGTCAGCCAATACTCTCTTGGGTTAACAGAAATGGTAAAATGAAATTATACAAGTAGCTGATCAGCTGAAGTCACTAGTCTCAGACAGTCTCTTCATTTTCTCTCAATAATGTTAACCCCTTTGGTTCAGTCTTGATAAATTAATATACAAGCGTCTAGTCCGTCATTCAATATTCAGTCGTCGTCCATAAAGAATTTCTGTGTCCATAATCCAAAGACCTAATTCATGTATTTAGCATTAGCACCAAATTTAAAGAATAAATCACACTGTGCATAAAACTAGGCTAGTTTCCTGTCTTATCAACGCTGTCTCAAAAAATGTATGACAATAAAGATCAAATAAGAAACTGGTCGTATTAATACATCGATCAACTGGTCATGCTAAAGCATCAGTGACGTAAGTCGGTCACACAGATGTATAATATAGATTGTGCTCACCCAAATCTATTCGATATGAAACTTCCGATCGTTCCCAGGCATACTCTAAATCAAATTATAAGGCCCCGGAATCTGGATATGATATTAAACTTTAACTCTTTTCAGCTGTTACCCCACCATAGCATGCGCTGACCTCGTGAGTGTGAAAACGATTCTCCAAACAGTTATCCAACAATATGCATCCACTGGCACGTACATGCATTGGTATTCTTTTCAATTACAAAAGTGATGAATAGGAAATTTATTTATCGTATTTCTGATAGAGGACTTTTTACTTTTGACATCAATGCGACAAATATAATTTCACCATTTATTTCTGGAATATCCACCCAATATCGGAGGAATAAACCATCATACTGAGCTCGCCTATTTGACTGTAGAATACGTACATACAGCTATAAATTGGAAATAAATTCTGAAAATCGAAGGTTGACGTATAGTGTGGTTGGCATAATATAATTTCGGCATAATAAGTACCGGTAGACAAATTTTCTGCTCGAATGTTCGCCATTATCTTTGAATTCTACCAGGCCAGGTTTCGATACAGAAATTTCGAATAAGCGGAAATACAGAATACGGAACTAATTGAACGAAAAAGGAAGAGTTGTAATATTCTAGGAAAAGTTACGTCCCCTAGTCGTGGCCTCTGTAGACTTGAAAGTTGGTAAGCACACAAATGAGAGAACAACAAAGTTGGTGTGTTTACACATTTTATTCTCCCCGATGTTACATTATAACCATGCTGGAGGAGCCGCCATCGGTGTGCTTACATAAGAGTATGATGTGTATCAGACGTATCGTTTGCTGCTCTTATCCAATCAGAAGCCGCCATTTGGTGTTGCTTCTGACTTGGACCATGTTCGCTCTTGTCTGGCGATAAACGTATTCTCGACTGCTCTTGTCCAATCAGAAGCTGCTATTTATGTTGTGTCAATCTTCGGTCATGGGTCTTCGGGCAGTCTAAGATACTGTAACGGCAACCTGTCCTGGAACAGCTATTTGCGCAATTTGACCGCATTTTCCAAGGCCTCTGTTAGTGGTAGCCGCATATCCTCCTCCAACTGCCGCTTGGTCATCATGATAGACCTATGCGTGGGGTCATCTTTCGTCTCAAGCGGCAGCAGACAATACCGTTCAAAGATAGTCTTGGCTGTTTTCCCCTGATGTGTGAGCGCTCTTGGATGTACGTCTGTTTAAAGTTATCCTGATCGCCTCAACATCAGTATTAATAGATTCATCCACAATACAAGCCCAAAAGGTGGGTTCTTCAACACTCAAGCTTAAGGTGTACCATCACACTCGATGTTCAGCATGGGAATCTGAGTGCGAACGCACGTTCACTATACGCTACGATATGATGCGGCACCAGAAGAATATACATAGGTATGAATACACCGAGGCGCCAGATGGCGAAGCAGATGCTGAGAGAATACCGTCTGATTCTGAAAAGTCCATCGACTGATACTGATGCAGAGATTCATGAGAGTCTACCCACTGATACGGAGAACGTGACCACTCATTGATAGTCGGGGTACGGCTCAGGGAAGCCTGAGTGGGTAAGAACCCGCCTTTTGAGCTCCTATTGTGCATGAGGCTATTAATGCACATGCTGAGGCGAACGATGACGCCGGACAAGATAACTTACAACAGTTGTACATTCAAATGCGCGCCCACATCAGAATAACAGCCATGGCTGTGCTGCTACTTGTAATGAAAAGCGATACTACGCATAGGTCCATCATGAAGACCAAGCGTCAACCGGAAGAGAATATGGGTCACCAACAGAGCTCATGAAAAATGCGTTTCAATTTGCGCAAACATCTGTTCCAGTACCAAATTGCGCAAACATCTTTTCCAGTACATGTGGCCTCTACCGTAATTTGGACTGCCTGAAAACTCTTTGGACAACCGAACAACAGCGACCATGATCGAAGATTGACACAACACCAAATAGCAGATTCTGATTGGACAATATCATTCGACGATACGTTTGAAACACAACATACTGTTTTGTAAACCCACCCATAGCGGCTCTATCAGTTTGAATATGATGTAACATCTTTGTTGTTGTTGTTATTGTTGTTGTTGTTGTTGAGACGTGATCACTCCTCTCCACTCCTCACTCCTCCCCTCTCCTCCTCCTCACTCCTCCACCTCCTCCGTACTCCTCACTCACACACACACACGAACACACGCGCGCGCACATACGCACAGACAGACACACATGTAACTCTACCAGGTAGCCAGACCGAACCTGCCCCCATCTCCCGAAACGCGCTCCTGCGCACCTTCGAGACTTCCATATTTCTCTACTAATCCCCATGTGCGCACGCACGTATCAGCCCAGTCTGACTCTACCCGACAAGGGCTTCAGTAAGATACCACACACGACCCATTCGGACCAGGGAAGGTCCACCTCTACCCCAAAAACGTCCACCCATACGCCATTCTTATCCTACTACCAGACTGTGCATGCGCAGATTGATGCCACTTACACTAAATACTACGCCAGTCTGACTCTCTCTCTTCAACCTGACACCCCACACGGCCCATTTGTACCAAGAATGATCCATCTAGTCTTCAAAAGATCTATCTAAACGCCCGTTTTCTACTACTCTAAGAATGCTCATGCGTAGATTGATGGAACTTCCACTACAAATCACCCCAGCCTGACTCAACTCCACGAGCGCTTCAATATGACACCCTAGACAGCCCATTTGGACAAAGGATGGTCCAGCTAGACCCCAAAACCTCCACCTCCGGCCTGTCTGTCCAATAAGCATGCGTATCAGAACTTTTCAGCGAAATTCAATGGACCCGAGACCCCTCCTATCAGAGCTACAGCGTGAGACAAAAAAAAACAAGTACCTACAGTCCATAGACTCCTCCACAACAAAAATTGACCACACCTACCCCAAAAACTCCCGCCTCAAATGCTCTTGTTCTGCACTTTTCCGACTGTGCATGCGCAGATTGACGGCACTTGCGATAACTACCACGCTTGTCCAACTCTCCCTCACGAGCGCTTCAATCTGACACTCCGCACGACCCAGTTGGACCACGGATGGTCCACTTCTACCTCAAACCTTCACTGAATGCCCTTTTTCTACTTCTCCATGACTGGGCATGCACAGATTGACGACACTTCGACTACAAACCACCCCAGTCGGACTATACACCACGAGCGCTTCAATGCGACACCCCGTACGAAACATTTGAACCACGAATGGCCCACCTCGACCTCAAAACGCCTGCCCAGTGCGAACATTCCCGACATCACTGGACATTACCGGAAACTCCCGGAGAAAAACGAAGATTCCTGGAGCACTTCCGGAACTGGTCACGTGACCGCTGCAAACCCGAAGCAAAAGTAGGTCACGTTGACGAAAGATGCTCTTTTACTACTACTTAACCCTCTTACAATGTTATCAACAAGAAGCGAACGACATACATGTATTTCAGGTCGTACAGATAATTTGGGAATGTACCAACAGATATAAGCAAATAGGTTATTGCTCCGGTACATATCGACCGGACCGGTATACAGACAGAGCTATTAACTCTATATCTTCGCTCTCAGTTTACAACGTTGTAAGTGAAAGTCAATCAAGTGACTGCTACAGCCGGCACTCAGTGGATTTGTACCTACAGGCTTGTTCTTTTGCTGAATCAACTTTTTCGCTACTCGGGGAAGTGGTAAGTTTTAATTAGGTCTTTTCATTTTATTCCTTTCCGAAGTTGACAGTGTTTAGCAAGCATGAAATTTTCCGAATCTGACTGCTTAGATTACGCCTCTTTTCTCAACAGCAGAGAAGTTCAATTCAAAACACCGCAGGTCATGGTAAGAATAGGCCTTAGCTCCCCAGACAGCTTGTCGTGAGAGGCGACTAACTGACGCACCCGTGGGGTTCCCGGGTGAGAAAAGGAATAGGACCTCACCCGTGTGGTTCCCGGGTGTGAAAATTTATAGGCCCCAACGTCGTGATATAACTGAAATATAGTTGAAAGCGACGTTAAATCATATTCACTCACTCACCCAATTCAAAACGAAATACTTAAGGCAGTAGAGGACGTTCATTTCTAGAGGTTGAATGTTTTTTTTTTTATTTCAGTATTTTTTCATCAGGTTAAGAGAAGATGATCCATGAAAAAAAAGTGGGGTCACCATAATCGTTAAAAAAATATGGCAGCCAAATGCATTTACACCACTTAAAAGCCATAACACTGATTACATAGGAAACTTGGAATTACTACTGGGGAATGAGCAACACAAACTGGAGATACCGTAATAAACACGACGAAACAATTATGGTAATAGACAACGGTTAATATATACAATAATATAATTATACACTCGCAGAAATCTTGGTTATTCTTGGTTCTTCAGAATATTTGGTTATGCATTAAACCAAACTAGGTGCTTTGCCTGATACACTAGTGAAAACAAAATAAAAACCAAAATCTTATGAAGAACACAATAAACGAAACCAAAATTGGTTCCACGTAGAAACAAAAATTCTGAGAGCCTGTATAGGCATGCAATAAGATAAACAGCATGTCGATGTTAAGTGAATACGTTGCTCTTCTGCAAATATTGGTTCTTTCGGCTACATGTGCAGATGGAACCAAATATTTGGTTCCAATAATTCAGATAGGCCCCATGCGGAAACCATATGTTTTGATTCTACATGGTTCCACCAGTATGTCATAATCCGCGACATTTACAAGCCTAATCATTAAGAAAAGTTTTATGTTATTGACCACACTGACTACCGGATGAAATGGGTCCTTCCGCTATAAAAGGAATAAAAAATTATTAGCCTTTTAACTATCTCTGACAGTCATCCAGGAGCATTGCGTAGACTTAGTTGAGGTAAATATGGCATTTTATTTATTTAATCCGCCTGATGTCATGATGACGCATTACCACTAATGTTATCAATGAACGATTATAATGTAAGCGAACTTGAGCTAATTGCTCAATGTCATATGGTGTCAAAATGATTGACATTCACTGTTTCTCAATCTAAACTGTATCGATACCAAATTAATTATGTGGGAATATATCATTGTACTAATGCCATTTAGAATTGGATATATCATTTATATCCAATTACTTTTAGGATGATTGACACTTTCATATACTTGTGCTGAGAGCCAGTCCCGAGCTGGATTCGAACCCGCACCCTCAGAGTTTGGTACCAAATCGCCAGCAGTAAATGCAAGCGCTCTGAACCCGTCGGTCACCTTGGCAACTCTAAGACGTCTTCATATAGCTGTTCAGAGTCACAAATGTACAACTAATGCAAGAAACTGCCCAAATTGAGGCCTGAGATATAAAGACAAATAAACACACTAATTCCTATGAAAAGCTTACAGGACCGCCATCTTGAACTTACCGCGATCTTTTGAGGGCGGGTGCTCTCTTATACATAATTAGGTTGGAATTAGTGACCAACCTATTCCGAATAAAATTCAATCTATTAGATTGGAAGTACAGTTTATTAGGTTCTATTAGATTGAATTTTCAGTCTACATTAGATTCATTCCGTTCTTTTCCAATCCAGTAGATTGAGCGTGAACTATAGGCGATGATCAATGCCGTTGTTATATATGGTGTTGTATACTATTGCTGTTTTCATGAATGACAAGTTATATTTATTGAGAAAGTGCGACGTTTCCTTGTAGAAACATAAGTTTTAATTTAGCTCTGAAAGGTTGTAAGTATCTATGACATTAACATATCCGCTATATTCACATGTATCCGAATGGAACAAGGTATTTGCGTTATTGATGCGGAAATTCTATATTGTTTGACGGCTGATTATTGAATGTCGGACTAGACACATATATTGATCAATATATCCCATCATGTAGAACCGATAGGCCTACTTATTTCATCCTACTTATTTCCTCTAAGGCGAGGTCGAAATATGGCGCATCGCTCAAATACTTCATCGATAAGTGAGAACTATGGGATAGACTACAGTATACGACCCGGGCTCCATAACAGGATTAATGAATTCCCGGGGATTTAAGTTTAATCGATCGTGATCAAAACAAACTCGGTTAGAAGTCCTTCAACATCCCGCTGTCACCGTGTGTGCAGAACAGCCCCCGTGTAACATCTGTCGTGGGTTTATATTATACCTTTGTGTACAAGAATTCACTTCTAAATCGATCCAACGTTTCAGATATGATTTATTGCCCAGAGACCATAGGTATCCAATTTGTGGCTCGTCTCCAGTATAGCTTCGCGCAGATCAGTATCTTTGCTCCTAGGACTTCTGAGGTTGTTTCATAATTTGTAAGTATGCTGTTTTACCAGTTAAATTATGATATAACAATATTTTGTTCGATATTTTTATATATATGTGGTTATTAAGCGTCAAATTGGGGAAAGGTACGACAAATGAGAAAAATAGGGTGGTCAGAGCTATAACTTCAAAGGGGTCAAGCAATGCGAAGTTAGCACATTGTTGAGAAAACAAAGAAGATAAATGACATAATTTTATACATATGTACTACATGTATATTATCCCAGTATCCAAATAAAATGTCATTTTGCTTGGAATAATGTACAATTTTGCAAGTATTACATGAAAATATGCAAGCTATCACCAGTGCCAGCTATCACCAGTTCCAAATATTCTCCTGAGTTAAAACACAGGGCAAAGTGAAATTATACGATTATACGAATATTTGATTAGATCAAGTCACGGGTCACTGTACAGTCAGGCTCTTCTTTGTTCTCTCAATAATGTACAACATGCGGATTGTACCCGAGGTGATAATTAAGATGGTCAAGATGACATCCCGGTCAAGGTCAACTACCATGACGGTTCAACGCTATCGACCAGATTTTATTTTGAGAAAGATAATTTACTAGATTTTTCCAGTTTTCGAATAGAAATTAGACAAAGTTATATAATATGCAAATGATTTTACCTGTTATAGGCCCACTCTCCAAATATGGAAGTACCCCACTCGAATTGGTGGCGTTTGTCAGATGCAACAACCTCACACGCTACGGAAGGTGCTTGGATTGCATGTTTTGAAATGGTTTCCCCAACCAAGTTAAATGATTTTTTTCTTCTTTTTTTTAAATTAAGTTTTAAGAAAGTTAGTTACTTGATAAATTGATCACCGTGTTGTAACAAAATATACCTGGCTCATCTGCGGTGATTGCCGACTAATCTAGCCTCGTCTTGTCCGAGAGCTCATTTTTTTAATCTGGGGGCGGCATTATGGCAAGCCGACCAAACGACAGAAAATTAAGAGTTCCATTTAGTTCATTTTGAAACTAATTTCATATCACTACTAGAAGAGAATCATGTGCAAATCATGGGTTTAGGAAAATACTAACAATCAATCAATCTATCAATCAACCACACAATCAATGAATCAATCAGTCGATCAATTAATTCGCTTGAACTTTAATGTCTAGTAAGACTTATACTAATATGGCTTTACACTAAAATGAATTTATGGAAGATATTGTCAGCGCTTGATTATCTTAATAAACATTCTATGTTATTCTATTCGTTTCCTATTCATAAAAATATACATTTCCATATAAATATATAAAATCCTGTGGCTGATTTATTTATTCGTGGAAACTGGAAAACTACGTCTTATCATCTTCGCGATAGTTCGTGCGACAAACTCGGTAACCAGATAATGCAACCACCGACTTATAGTCCTATAAGCGTTATTAGATAGGAAATCAAATCACTCTCCCGATTTCAGAGACATACATTCCCACGCACGCAAACCCACCGACACACACACACTTGCCCCCACATCCAACTGTTTTTCAATGCTATAGATCATCCTCATTTAGATCTATTCATGCTAAATTTTTTGACAGCAAAACTAACCTTCGCAATTCTCTTCAGAACATTTGTTTTTTAAATTAACTGTAAAACCGTTCATGCCTGGACTTGCATCATTTTCTTTATCCAAATGAAGTCGTTGGTTGTGACTGTTCAGTAGAGCACTGCGGAGATGTACAAGACATGGGAGGGACACATTTTGCCGGAACTACGTGGCATAGCGGCAGACGACCCAGTTAGTTTTTTTTCTGAATTTGTACGATAAATTCTGGGCAAGAGAATAATTTTCAGCTTCTGATAGACGAAAGACCGATATTAGGTTACCGATTTTCTAAAAATATCCAAATTATTTCATGTTCGCAAGACTTTTTGGTAGACGACATTGTGACTTCTCACGACAAAGTAATCCGCCAAATATTAAACTTTTTAATAAGTTGTGAGTATACTCGACGTCGGTAAATATACGGAAAGGGTCAAACGGAAAGAATGGTCACTCGGCACGGTCTCGTACTATAATCTAGGATATAGACCCACTCGCACAGGTAGGAATCCATATTAGCATCCATGTTGAAAGCACAGTATCACGCCGAAACTACGAGCATGGCATGTCAGCTGAATGACTTCCGTTGCCATGGAGATCAGCTTGAGATGAAACACCAGGAGAAACACCTAAAATATTTCCGGGGCAAGATCAAGGGAATATTAAATTCATTTGGATATATATTTTATCTCCTGATAAGGGAGAATACAACGAGGACTATGTGAGCGGAAACATATCCTATAGTATGTGTTTGCCCCACATGCGGCGAATCACGTTTTACAGCCGAGAGCTGCGAAATCCTTACACCATTAATGCGCGAGGTCAGAAGATTTCGACGGAATCGGCCGAGTAGTCGCGAATGTAATCTGACACGACGACGATGATCCGGCTCACCAGAAACGCATTATTATATATTAATTGATATACATACAGATATTGTACACATCAGGCGGTCACCAGCAGAATCCAGGCTTATACAGACAGCAGCAAGAAGTTTGTTTGTGAGGGGACTCGAACTCACGTCGTCTGTGACCCCAGCCGCTTACATCATAGGAGATTTGTCGATTGTAACGGCTCTCACAATGGAGTTTTATAGAACCAGCAATGCATCACGGGAAATCTTCCAGTTTAAAACACTTCATTGGTCAGTTCAAATATGCAGAACGAAATCCTGCATTTTTATTGGCTAAAGGAAAAAATTGAAAGAAAATTAGCCATTTAGTTTCTGCAATGGTTCATTCCACAAGCTAAACTTTTGCCGTGGATCAATTACTAAATCCTGTAGTACAAGGCGAATTGAAACGCGGAAGCGGGGCAGCACCTCATTGTCATGTATACGCGTTTCCATGGAGTGGAGAAGCTTTTTGTTTCTGAATATAGATCTAGTTCATTGTATGTGTCCTTATAGGTATATATATTTTAGTTACTAAGTTCATGAGCATTCACCATGAGCTCTATATTGATGTATATGGGCAGGTATTGAAAATCAAATAGCTTAAGGATGTCCGCTGGTGGTGAATCAAAGCAATTAACTTTTTGAATAATGTTTGTTGTCGCATTCAAAATTGTGGAATATGAGGAAAACCAAAAAAATATTATAGGTTCATGTTTATTTTTTTGTTTTAGGAAATGTTAAGTGGACTGACGCATGCTCCATTTGATAACCCAGAAAACATAGGAAATAGCACTGGTTTTGAAGCATATTCATGAAAAAAATCATATGAATAGTATTAATCTGTTTGAAGATAATCACATTGTCTATAAAAATTTACCAAATTGGATGAATGTTGCTGTGCAAAATTCTCGGCTAGAAGACTTCCCTAACTCTTAATCTAGGAAAGGGAGTTAACCTACCTGGAAAAACAGGCAAAAACATGAAAAGTGGCCGCTAAAGCACAAAATAACCAGCGGACTACCTTAAGACAAATCAGACCAAAGCATGTACTTGAATACTAGTATCGTTGTTATGTGCACAGATGTCGCTAACACGGAGACAGCGCGTGACGATTTCTGCTGAGTTTGACTTCTTGTGTATATTAGTTCATCTATCAGTTCGATTTTTGAGTGTCGGTATCTGACGGTCGTACCTTTATATAGACAGGTGTGTCACACTGAACTCCCCTGAAGGAGAAGTAGATTGATTTTCAATAATCAAATGTACAATATATTTAGGACAGATGTGTCAGTTGAAGAACACTTTTTCTTACATGAACAATTCGCCAGGATGAAACAAGACGGAGAGAAAATATAGTTCTACCCCGTTTTAGTACGCTATTTTCACATACATCTTTTAAATACTCTGCCGCCAAAATCTTTGTGAAATCAGCGATTGAGTTTGAAAGAACCATCGTTTATAAGTTGAATAACTGAATAAGCAAATAAATAGATAAATTAAGATAAGATATACTGTACAAAAATAACTACGAAGGGTTACTTTTAAAATATCGTAATCTCACCTGAGTTTTCATTCCATAAAACATGTTAAATCTGGTATTTATTGTTCCGAAAAGCTTCTATTATTAGGCCTACAGGCTATGAAACATAAAGTGATGGGATCAACGCCCTGGTGTGACCGATCACACCTGCATCTCCACACCAGGTGGGGGAGGATATGTGTGTGCTGGTGACAAACGACGGGGCAGCTGTATCACCAGGCGTGTGAGCATGCGTGCGATGTCGTCATTTCCGGCCAAGACGACACTTCCGGTCCATGGATTCACTTGTGCCCATAACGGGATAGCCGAACATATTCACACTGGCCTGAGTCAGACATAATTGTACAATCCACACACACACTTTACTCAACCATATCGGGACTGACCGTATTCCGGCACAGCCGCATTTACCCTGATACTCATCCACACAACAGTCACGCATGTGTGTACGCCCTTACCCACACATAGCTACAGGTCTCCTCAGCACACATAGCTTTAGTGGCCTTACTCACACGTAGCTCTATAGACATTATATGTATATAGCTTCACAGAAACTACAGACAGATAGCGGTACATACTTTACTCACACATCTGTAGGCTTACACACATTCAGCATACATTTTTGTAGAGACCGTATTCACCCATAGATTCATACACATCACTCTTACATAGATGTACATACCTTATTTGCACGTAGCTGCAATACTTTAGCCGTGCCTACTTGTTCTCATTCTTAACTGTACAGACATTGCCTACACATAGCTGTAGATATTACGCACATATAACCACACAGACCATACACTCTCGTGGCTATGTTGATCTGTTATATATCTCACAATACAGGGTTACAGAGCAGCAATGTAGTGTTATAGAGTGACAAAGAGGAGTCAATGATGTAGACACATAGCTGCACAGACACTGTTTCACATTGCTGTAGGAACCTCACTCACACATAGCTGGCATATCACATAGCACACAAGACAGTGTTACAAAACAGCAATGTAGTATTACAGATTGACAATGACTTATAGCTATAGAAATACTTACACATAGCTGTAGGAACATCACTGGCACATATCTGTACATACATTATTCAAACGTAGCTCTAGATATTTACGCGCACATAACCGCACAGACCGTACTTTAGCATAGCCGTAGTGTGGGATTTCTCCAATTAAACTAACAAAAACACCGGAGTAGAAAAAAAACTGTCTTCAATCAAACATGGCGAGCGGTCTGGTGTCAGAACGACATCTAGCGGTGATACAGAGCAGAAAGGGGCGTAACTCTCACACGTATTGACCTATTAAATAGCTCGCAATGCAGTGCAGTACTCTATAGAGTAGCAATTCGGTGTTATGGAGTGACAATGACGAGACAATGCTGTTTTTACATAAACGCGTACACATAAACGCATAGATCGTACTCTGGCATAGCCGTATTGGCCTGTTATAGCGCACAATACAGTGTTATAGAGCACCAATGTAGTGTTATGGAATGACGAGTCAGTACTATTTGTACAGAGCCGCGATGTAATACATGGAGTCAGTGTACTATACAGAATGTCAATATACTGTTACTGATAGCCTCATAGAGCATAAATCAGATTTTATATTACCACAGTGCAGAATACACGACGCCAAAGTAGTAAAATTAAGCAACATTCTGCTGGTGTTATAGAGCATCAATGGAATGTTATAGGGCACGAATTCAGTGTTATACAGTGGTATTGCGGTCATTTATAGCGTCTATGCTGTGCTAAAGAGCAACAGTGTGGCTGTTTTGCAAGTTTGGGGCGCATAAGTTTTGATGAACGTCGATTTGCGATTCTGCGTTACACCGGTGGTGACCATCTCTCACGAAGTGAAACTGGCTCTAAGGGTATTCGCGGCGAACATACCGGGACATGTAAAACTATTGTACAAATGTACCACTACATTTGAATGATTAGGACCATGGTAACCAGCATTTATCAGGATAGCCGAGTGGCCAGGAGCCAGTCTTAAATGCTGGTCCACATACGTGGAGATGTTGGTTCGAATTACACTCCTGACACGCACCTTTTTTGTTATACCGCACCATGTTGTAAAAGCATTGTACACATGTACCACTTTTTGTATGGATGATTTTGACCATGACAGCTACCTTTTCAGGATGGCCGAGCGGTCTAAGGCACAACATCCATGAAATTTTCTTCCCCGGGGAAATAGGTATACTGGTCTGCACATGACGGCGAAGATAACCAGGTTCAACTCCAGATTCTGGAAGAGATTACAAATGCAGTGCTCCAGAGAGTTACTACTTATTACTGGACTATGACTGTCATATCCTGAATGGATCACGATCGATCGCGCAGGGACCAGCGACGGCTATTCGGTTTGATTGTGCTGATCACCCTTACATTACTGAAGCCGACATTATGACAATGACTGTCCTGCTAGGAAAACGGCTCCTTTCAGAAAATCTATGTCTTGAGAATGAGAGACGATCAACTATGCGCCTTTTTTATTCTTCTTTCCATCATCCTTTACGGAGCTATACGGGTGAGGCCGTACTTATCACTATTTTGTCGCCCATATAGGCACTCGCTCTAATGCGGATGACGTCACAAATGACGTCAGTTCTCTCAATATTCTTCTGTGGATACTTTATGTATCTTCTAGAGCTACATAATTATGGGCTAGTGCAAAAGAATAGACATGTCTCTGATGCGCACTCGAGCATATCTGCGCTTTCTCTACTACGGCTGACGTCACAGATGGAGGCAAACTGACGTGGATCTCTCGTATCGTAGTCTGCACCACGAGCGCTCTAACACGAGACTATATACGCTATATTTGGATGAGACACTAATTCGCCCAAATACGCGGATGGATACCCCAAAATGCTCCTCACGCTACTATTCCGCGACTGCTCATAACGTCACAGATTAACGTCACCACGCTCAGTCGTAGTCTTCATAACGCGAGTTTCAATATAGGTCTCCCTGCACTTGAACCCATCCTGCCCAAACACTCACCCGCACAACCGAAGAATACCATATTTCTCTACTACTCCTCTCGCGCGCATGCACACAATGACATTACTTTCGGTTAAAAACAAACACCCTGTTTGACAACCTAAACAGCCCATTTGCCCACAACTCGTCCCTGTTCAGCCATATTCCACCGAATTCTCGGGTCTGAATGTGAGTTGCCGAGGGATGCTTTCCTGTAGAGTCACATGGTTTCTTATCAGTCACCAGATGTCGTCAGTGTTTCCCACAAAATATACCTGAAATGTCTGTAGAGCTATGTGTGAGTAATGTGTGTACAGCTATACGTGAGTAAGGCCACTAAAGCTATGTTTTTCTAGGAGCCCTGCAGGTTTGTGTGGGTAAGGGCGCATACATGTGTGTGACTGTTGTGTGGATGATTATTGGGATCCGCGCTGCTATTCCTGAATACGGTCAGCATTGTCATGGTTGAGTAAAATTTGCGTGTGGATTGTGGCCTGTGTGTGTATGCTCGGCTATGACGTTATGGTCGAAACCGAATTAATGGGCCGGAAGTGACATCATGGCCGGAAATGAAGTCATCGCACGCATGCACGCACGCCTGTTGGTACACCTGCCCCCGTCTTTTGTCACCAGCACACAGATATCCTCCTCCACCTGGCGTGGACATGCAGGGTGACACCAGGGCGTTGCTTCCCACACTTTATGTTTCATAACCTGTAACCACGAAAGCTTTTCGGTCCCTCCAGTCTTATTCTACAGTGAGACCCAAGTCTATATTATACCCACACTCTATACTTTACTCCACACGAAGCTATATAATAACTCCCACAACAGACTGCACTTCAGTACTATTTCCCGACTGCGCATGTGCTGTAGCAGACAAAACCAACACTCCAGTCTGGCTCTAACTCACGAGCGCTTCAATAGGACACCACATGGGACCAATTTGAACCATATCGCTCACCCGAGTGCGTATCGGCGCAACTCTGCGCTTTCCTTACTACTGATGCCGCCACAGTCTCGTTGTACTGGTATAAACCTCGGGCGTATAGGAATGAAGGTCAGCTTCAAGAGCATACCCTGTATGTCTATATTTGCTCCAGTCATCTTTCCCTTCACACGCACGTATACACCAAGCCCGATTGCGCATTGATTAACCGGACAAACGCCTTTGGCAAACGTAACCCGGGGCTCTTGAAACTCGAATACACCGGGTTTTTTCATCTCTGTTATGAGCTTTATTTTGTAGCATTCTTCTCCACATGTCCACCCTGAGGGTTATTGTACAGGGGTAGACCTGTCTCAAGTGCTTATGCAAGCGACTCTGTGCTTTCTCTACTACTGATCACATCACAGTCACGAGGTACTGGGATACACCAATATCATGCCGGTATATGAAAGCTTATTTCTCTGTGATTCAACAAATGCGACTATATTGATGGTGAGAATTATTGGTGTGAAGTAATTCCAATTAAAATGCTTATATTTTCAGTAAAATTAGCCTCCATCTTTAAACGGTTAATTTTTGGAGAAGTTCCAAGTTTTCAATTAAATTGTTAACTTTGCCGAGTAGAGCAACCCTTCAACAAAGTATAAGTGACACACTTTTTCATAATTTGATACAGATATATTTTTTCTTTTGAATGTTATAAATGTGTTTTCAGTGGAACAAAATTGGATACTGTGCGATAGTCAGAAACAGACTGGTCCATCCAGAACAGTAAATACAAGTTAGTGTCATCCTAAAAATAATAGGATATAAACTGGTACGTAACTAAGTGTTAACCGAGACACCCCTTTTTTCTTTACCTAGTTCGGAATAACGACGCCAAATTTCAACCCCCATGTTGAACACTTCACAGATATTAACGGTTTAACATTAGAAACTAGAGAAATCACGTAATTGAATTAAATCGATGAACAAATTAGGACTATAATACGGTAAACTGATAGGCGAAACAAGGAAGGTACGGTCTGTTTTGCTAGGTTTTCAGAATTGGTAACATTTAATTTGAATCTGCAAGGCAACAAGCTCAGTCAGTTATGTAGGGCCGACGCTTATTCAATGAGCGTATGCGAGCACATGCTGTGAAGGAATGTTCGAAGAACATCGGCTAAGTTCGGATGTTTCCGGTATAAACAGCAGTCGACTGTCATTTCCGGCAGGAGGGTGAAGTGCGTAGAGATGGCTCGTAAAAATGGTTTAAAAGCAGGTAATTGTCTTCACTTTATCAGTGATCGCAAATATTAATTAGGTTGATTACATGCCATTTGTGCTAACTGCATTAATTAACCGGGTTTAGTTGCATTTTAAAGGATGAAAATTGTTGTTGCACCACTCGGAGGTTGGGGCGTGAACTCCGTCGGCATGCCGTTCTCCATTCGACTCGGTGCATGGTTCTCGCTGTTACTGATTGAACTGTCAACTTTGTTTCATTGTTTGGGCGAAACATGAACCTCTTAGGGAGCTGAGACATAATATGAGGGAGGGAATGAAGGAACCTTCTGTAGATTGTTCACTTGCAAGAATTATCTTAGTACCAAAATTCAGTCTAAACTCATATTTTTGGACATATATATTTCTGTGATCTACAGACTCCTCCCCTCCCTCCCTCACAAGCCAACGTGATTTTCGCTCTCCATCACTCACTTACTCCATCACTCACTCGCGCATTCAGATTTAAATGAATAAGAGGTCCACTGTTGTCCTGTTGGGAAAATTAAATGTAGTATTGAGAAGTTGAATTTTTTTTTTGGTCGTAACAAATAAATAAAGGTACTCACGTAAACAGGGAAGCCAGGAGAGCATGATAACATTTACCATTCAAGTGTACAACAAGCCAAATGATCACAACTGGTAAAAGAAGTTCCACATTCACAGAGCTTGAAACGTGAAATCGCCATCAAAAGTGCAAAGCGGAAGTTACGTGTTCAAAGAGAACTTCAAAGCAAGAGAAATTACTCTTGATACCTGTTCAGGTGAAACAATAAAATTTGGAGGGTCGGGTAGCTGACGTAAGAAAATTATGTTCTGTGTGTTGACTCAGCATACTGTGTGACACAGGCGAGTCCCACCCGTCGAGCGCCTCACTGTTTTTTTCCTGGGAAAGTGGAAGAGCGGGTCTATAAAATGTTTCAAGGATTACAGACGATTTACAGGGTTTTAGAAAGATTTGTACAGTTGTTCATCCTATTAATATCAGTCCTAATGATGTTGCTTACTTCAGCGCGCTCGAAAGACCTTTGACGAAAAATATGATTGCATTTCCTTTGCGTTTCGGTTCAAGGCTAATGGTTCCAGATTTTTCAACTCGTTCCATTCATTTGTGTTGTTCGGGGACCTCGTGGATGACGTGTCTTCAGTCAAAACATGTCAAACAGGTTTTGTCAAAGGTCAAATCATTGGTCATCGGATCGCTGACGTAACATTTCCTTATTGCAATTTATCAGGCTGCGCAACAATCGGCGCCCAGACACAGTCTTCACAATCCTATTAAATGCAAGATTCAAATTGACTTTACCCTTTATGAGTTACCATCTCCCCGATTTTGGTGAAACATGCACACTGGAACACTGAGTGTGTGTTGAAACTCCAAGTATACACACCTTAAGCTTGAATCAAGCATTGGAAAGTGCATGTACACAGCTTGAAATATATGTATTAAGGCAGTGTGATGTCACTGGACCTAAATATGATTGCAACAGACCACCATAGAATACCAGGGCCTCGAAATTGCCACAAGCCCGGCAGCCCGTGGCTGGTGAATTCAGAACTGGTCTGGTTGAATTTGGTTCTTAAGCTAGCTAACCAGCCCAACTGACTAGTTATTCTGTTATAATTCAAGAATTTCAGCTTTGTATAATGAAATATACCAGCCCCATGGTCTGGCAAAGTTTTATGGTAGATTCATGCCCTGAATACCATGCCTTATTTGCAGTTTACTCTGTGTAATAAAATCGTAAAAAATTACAATGAATATTTTTCCACATTGTTTGCAATGGTCTTTCATTTGATAGAAACTTTACTGAAGGGTTTATGATCACTTTAAACTCTTGCCCATGCCAGATGCTTCGGAAATAGGGACGAGGTCCTTAATAACGATAGAACAATACAAATAATTAGAATGTCTAACTTTCTCGCTAGGCCTACATGTATAACTGAGTTAAAACAAAAACATCATATAATATCAGACCGCTACCACAGTGGCATAGTGATTTTCCCTCAGATTATTTTTCAGTATTATTAGAGAGTTGTCTGTAGTATATGTATTATCAGGGTATGAAATAGACAAACAAATTCTAGTTGCCCATCGGCAAGCACGGGCAACCAACACATTCAAATGCATTGCAATTTGGATAGAATTTGGTTGCCCAAAGAAAATTTAGGTTGCCCCGGGCAAAGGGCTATTTCGCACCCTGATTATTCTCAGCAATGGCAAATACTTGAGTTAGAGAGATGGTGACATGGCAGATCCATTTATCACCCCCCTCCAGGGCTTCGTGTTTAGCGCGAGTGATAGCTCACCTGCACGCAAACACTCGCGTAAATTCATGTCACGAGAGTGATTTTGCTCACGTAAACTGTCACATTTTATATTGTATTATATTGCAATCACTCGCCTGACTTTTCAATACCCTCTACTAAATATTTTGACATGAGCTTTTTCGGGTTTGGTCATGTTGGTTATTTACTCAGAGAGTATCCCTGCCCCTTCACCCCTCTCAATCTGTCAAGCCTATTATGCTCATCATATTATAAAACCCCCTTGTATTATTAGCTTGTACCTTATTGGGGTCCAACTATACATATAACTCCCAGCTATTCTATAGATAACAACTTCTTTATTGCTGTGGAGCTGACGTTCATTGGAAATACTTCCAACTTTTTCAAAGCGAATGAAAAAGTTGGAAGTATCTCCAACAAACGTCGGCTCCACAGCAATAAAGAATTTGTTATCCATAGAATAGCCTTGTGTTATGCCGACTTCTAAATGCCTATCAAAGAAATTATACATGTACACTGTAGTAAATGTATTAAATGTTAAATTTGTGGCCTACTAAACTTAATGAAACCTTTATCTCAGTTGGCATGAATCTATCATTGGGGACAGTCTGGCATGTCTGGTTGGAATTTTGTGCTTCTCAAGGACAACATGTGGTTATAATTATATAAATGGGGACATTAGCTGTCTCTGGTTACAGGAACAACTCTCACAGACGACTTCATACACTCCTACATGTCTGTACAGTTTGTTCCCTTACATACATACAGATAGTCTTGTAATACTGTAAGATATCGCTTGTTCTTTTAAAGTGTTTTGGATTTCGGACCATGGTCTTTTATATTTTCAAGGAAAATTGAAATTTGTCATCAAATTAGCTTTTTTCTTAGAATTTCCTGGTACTCGAGAAACATTTTTCAATGTTCATTTCAGGACTGATTCCAGGTAAAATTAGATTTATCTGAATGATGTACATTATGAGTTTGTCCTATTCCTATCCATGGATGTATATTTGTGAGCCCTGTTTGGGCATACATGTACATGTACAACAGGGCTCGAATTTGGGTAAAAAAATTACATGCACAGTGTGCACCTAAATTTTTCATGTACATGCACAGCAATTTGCCTACATGCACCAAAAAAAAAAAAATCCTACGTAAATTTGTCCTGAAATCTGTAAACTCTACGAGTTTGGGCTCTTCTAATGCCAGGCATCAGTGTTATATACAGGGTCTCACAACGTCCTTTAAAAGAACTCCTCTAATAATTCAAATGCATCAATATTTCGAAAAAACAAATGTTTTGCCACTAAGTCAAATATTTTGATGAATCTTAATGGTGTTGAGATGTATCACTCTTGAGGACGGCATATGTACTAAACACCCTAACCATTTCTTCTTACTATTTTTTTGTTGCTTTTTCAAATCGACAAATTTACAAAAAATCGAAAAAATATTGGACAAATTTCCCTGTTGTTGTTGTTGTTGTTGTTGTTGCGGGATTCGTGCGTGTTTCTGCAACATCATCTGGACTCTTCTACGGATTCAACTGCGCTGACTCTCACTTCCCACTTCCTCAGCAGGGTCAGTGTTTTACTCTGTTTATTTGCCAACCGGCTGCAGAAAAAAGCTTGAATGTTGCTCTCTGATGTTCACATCGTTTTGTACAGTTTGCATTTGTCACACACGAGGTGAAAGGTTAAGCGGACTAAGAAATATTGTGGAGCGTCTACTGCGGGAGATACCCGAGATAAAAATACCCATGGGGGTAATTCAATGCACATGCAGCTTGGACATTTTCTAGCAAAATTTTCAAGACAATTGGCAGTCCGCCATAAGTTATAGTCATCATGATCGATGGTCCATTTTTCAACACTTTGTTTGCAAATGCAGCTACATGCACGCTGTGCACCTGACGATCTAAACTTACGTGCACCGTGGAAAAAATACATGCATTTGTGCATGTGTGCAATGCTAATTTCGAGCCTTGTACAAGGCTGGAAATAGGTACCTGCCAAATTTTAAAACACCCCTTCAGATCATGATGAACTATTCCAGCTTGAATCTCCATTTACAAAGGTCAACAGGTCATGGTGCAGAACATTTCCCAAAATAGGGGTGTCAAGTAGTTATGACAGGTGCTTATTTCCAGGCTTGTTGTATGCTTTAGTTTGAGGGGAAGGGAAGTGACAGGTCTCAAGACTGGATTTAAGTCCTCCTCAATAAACTTTGAATTTGATGTGTATGCTCACACAATGGTATGCTCATACAATTGTATGCATGCTCACACAGTTGTATCTCATGCAATGGTATGCTCACACAATAGTATGCTCATATAATTTTGTATGCCAATGCAATGGTGTACTCACAGAATTGTATGCTCATGTATGCTCACACAATTGTAGGCATATGCGGATGCAATGGTATGCTCACACAATGGCACATGTATGCTTGCATAATTGTATTCTCACACAATTGTATGCTCATGCAATGGTATGCTCACACAATGGTATGCTGATTGTGCTGGTATTGTAGTTCAATTGAAATAGCCCTGCTGTGAGCAAATCACCCCCGTTCATAGCTAATACCAGGTCTATCGACAGCGTTGTGTGATTTCTAAATGTAAGGCTTGGGAACACATGATTGAGTTGTACATTGTGCCAGTAAATGGCAGTATCTATGTATTTATTTACTTACACATTGAATTTTAAAACTCATATTATTCGGGTCTGTTAATGCTACATGTATGGATACCTCAGATACTTTTTTCCTCTTTGCTCCATGATGACGCCATTTGACGCCCCTTTCTAAACCATACAGGCTTTTCTAGGATGCCCCATAGACCTTTTCGTTGACTTGATCACCTGTAAATTGTCAGGTACAAATCTATTGGAGGGCTGGGGTCAAAGATTTAGTAAAATTTTTTTTATTACTTTTACAGTGACCAATAATTCAGCATGTTTAATATTTTCTGAAATAAAATATTATTGAATGAGATTAATTTATTACATAAGGCGTCAAATGGCGTCATCATGGACTAGGAAGGGGCGTCAAATGGCGTCACCATGGGGCAATGGTAGTAAGCCTCCATGGGGCAAAGAGTTAATGTATATGTGTGTGAAATTATTCCAAAATTTATCCTCATCACTTCAACTCTTGTTGCTTTTGTCCAATTATTGAGCATAAGTAACATGTGTAAGAAGAGATCTCAGTGGTCCAAGCTGCTGTTGCCTAGCTAGATTTTAATCCTTGCGGAAATACATGCAGGGAATATGGCTTACTCTGGTCAAGTGGTTTCCTCCTCTCACTATTTAAATGATTAATATCACCAGGAATATGGTATCATTTATTCATACCAAACCTCATGGTACATAGGCATGTGGAAACCCTTGCCATATGTCATCATAACTCTTTCCTCCATAGAGTGTTTCTATCAATGCCCTATGCTGACACCATTTGATGCTCCAGTCACAGCCATGATGGTCCCATTTGACACCTTGAACAAGTAGTTAAAAAATTAATTAGTTTCACTCGTTACTAATAATTTCAAGCATTATCTAAAATGTTGAATCACTTACCCTTCTCCATTTGAAAATAATAAAGATATACATGTATATGTGGCTTCAGAGAATAGTTGTGTATTCAATGATGTATGTGAACATGATGGGAAAGGCTCTATGGGGTAGCCCAGCATCCACTCCACGGTTTGGGAAGGAGTGTCCTACGGCATGGGGCTAAGAGCTAAATACAAAACATGCTGCACTAAAAGTAAAAAATCAGACAATGGTCTGCTGGCACAGAAACCCTCATCATCATTGATTCATTGTTTATATATATATACAATGTATCTTTCTCTTGAGTGCCTTGTGAAATCTTAGATCATCTCTTGAGTATGTCAAATAAGATATTGTGCTTTCTCCCTTCTACGTTTTTTTGTTTTCACTAATTTTATGTTCATTCTGCTTTTACGACTGATAGATGTACCATCCTCACGACTCAGTATATCGATCAATCGATCTGTTGGGATCGATACACTGGCTTGGTTTTAGGCCACTGTTAGTTGATTGCTCGTTTCTCATGACCCTCTCACATCTAAATTTGAGGGGCAAATACAGGTAATTAAAATTCATTATGATTTTTAGGTGCAAAATATCTCCTTTTTTTACCCCTCGGCCAACTTTGGCCTAAGGGTATTGTCGTCGTCATGTACGGCTGTCCGTACGTCCGTACGTCTGTACGCCCGTACGTCCGTTACCGCGATATCTACAGACCGTTTCATGCATGGCAACCAAACTTGTTACATAGATCTATTTATCTTCACGTAAATCAGAAGCCTATCGAAAATGAGTCATCTCGGACAGTATTTTGCAGAGTTATGCCCCTTTTTGTCCTCCGCCACGAAGTGGTGGGAGGACTTGGAAATGCTAGCCGTCCGTCCTTCCGTCCGTCCTCCGTCCGTCCGTCCGTCCGTCCGTCCGTCCCACATCTTGTGAACGCGATATCTTGAGAACAATTCGACCAATCGACTTCAAACTTGAGAAGGTGCTTCACATCAGTTAGACGGCCATTGGTATTGATTTTCACTGAGGTACGTAATCCAAGATGGCCGCCATCGACCATATTGGATTCTGTCCGTCCCACATCTTGTGAACGCGATATCTCAAGAACAATTCGACCAATCGACTTCAAACTTGAGAAGGTGCTTCACATCAGTTAGACGGCCATTGGTATTGATTTTCACTGAAGTACGTAATCCAAGATGGCCGCCATCGACCATATTGGATTCTGTTCGTCCCACATGTTGTGAACGCGATATCTCAAGAACAATTCCACCAATCAACTTCAAGCTTGGGAAGGTTCTTCACATCAGTCAGATGGCCATTGGTATTGATTTTCACTGAGGTACGTAATCCAAGATGGCTGCCATTGACCATATTGGATTTTGTCCATCCCACATCTTGTGAACGCGATATCTCGAGAACAGTTTGACCAATCGACTTCAAACTTGAGAATGTACTTCGCATCAGTTAGACGGCCATTGGTATTGATTTTCACTGAGGTACCTAATCCAAGATGGCTGCCATCGACCATATTGGATTCTGTTCGTCCCACATCTTGTGAACGCGATATCTCAAGAACAATTCCACCAATCAACTTCAAACTTGGGAAGGTTTTTCACTTCAGTTAGATGGCCATTGGTATTGGTTTTCACCGAGGTACGTAATCCAAGATGGCTGCCATTGGCCATATATGGTTTTTTTTCCATCCCACATCTTGTGAACGCGATATCTCGAGAACAGTTCGACCAATCGACTTCAAACTTGAGAATGTGCTTCGCATCAGTTAGACGGCCATTGGTATTGATTTTCACTGAGGTACATAATCCAAGATGGCTGCCATTGACCATATTGGATTCCATCCATCTCGGATCTTGTGAACGTGATATCTCGAGAAATATTTGACCAATCGACTTCAAACTCGAGAGGGTGCTTCACATCAGTTAGACAGCCATTGGTATTGATTTTCATTGAGGTAGTATGTAATCCAAGATGGCTGCCATTTCACTCGCCCATATTGTACCCATCTGTGTTGTGAACGCGATATCTTGATCTATTCCACCCATCGATTTATAAACCTCATCATCCACAAATCCATATACAACTACAGACTTACATTCCAGTGTTACACTACCCATTACTGCTTCCCAAACCTCCTCAAATTGTCTCAACAATTCCAGATAAACGTCTCTTTCCACATACACATATCCACTTTCCAAGTTATATTTAAGGAGATATTGAAAGCGTATATGCTGCATGCTCTCAAACAGGCTACTTGGCGGAGGACCTGCTAGCTACTCAGCTTGTTACAAATAAAAATCCATTTATGATTTGTTATTGTGATAATTTCAGAACCGTTCCATATACAACATCCTAACGTGATACAGTTGTTTCTCTTGACCTGAACTAGGTGCCTATCGAAAATGAGTCGTGTCAGAAAGTATTTTGCAGAGTTATGCCCCTTGCAGGGCCTGATCTAGACTTTTAGTTTGGGCACCCTTACCTGGCGCAGAGTGTGATAAGTTATAGTGAAATAGGCCGCGATGTGGGACTGTCGAAGCCCATGGAAGCTGTGGGAGTATTGAATGGTCTAAATACAGCCTGATAACTTAATATTTGGCAATAGTAATTCATTAATATAGGTTCCAGCCTGTTCAGAGGAATTTGCTAACAAAATATTTTTTTTTTTTTTTTTTCTTTTTTTTTTTCTTTTTTTTTTTTTTTTTCTCATTTGGGCGCCCAAATTCATGGCGCCCAAACCCGTTATAACGGGTTCAAAAACGGCCTGGATCAAGCCCTGCCTTGCATAATAAAATTCACTAATTCCTTTGTTAAGTTTGCATATAATTTCTATATCATGTTTGTATACTATCACATTTATTTATTGATTGGATGACTGATTTATTGATTTATTCTCTTACACAATGCGAAGAATGCCTGCAAATCTGTTTTGAAAATGACACTAGATGCCTATGGAAAATGAGTCGTGTCAGAAAGTATTTTGCAGAGTTATGCCCCTTGTCTAACAAAATCCACTAATTCCTATGTTAAGTTTGCATATTATTTCTATATCATGTTAGTATACTATCACATTGATTAATCAATTGGTAGAGACACCCTTACATTATAATAGCTGGGGTTCAGAGCCGAGGGGTTTCGATAGCGCAGCTTCATGTTTTTTTAAGCCCTGGAGTTCCCATTGGGCATTTATTATTTCCATATTGCCATGATTTTATACAAAGAGAATCCCGTACAATGCCCACGTGGCAAGGGACTAACCGGGTTTTTTTACTTTTTGAACAAAATATATCAGGGAAACAGGGAAACAAAAACTCTATTCATTATGGTAAGCAAAAATTAGACAGCAGTCCTCATACAATGTTATGCCGCAATTTATACCAAATAAAATTCTGACTGCTTTTATCCATTATCTTTATGTACATATATCGCTTCGTCCTTTGCTATATACACCACCCAGATATACATTTGTATGCGCCGACCGCTAACTATATAATTCAAGGCACATGGCAATTAAAGTATCTGTTTTGTAAATATACTGAACCAATATAACATCATACAATGTATTTGATAATCCATTTGTCCTGCCTTTTTTTTCCTTCCAAATGTCCCGTCTCTTGAATTGAAATCGAAAGAAAAAAAAATAAATAAAAAAAATAAACACACACCGAAAGTCCAAGAGATGGGACAGAAGAGGTGTGCACTATACTTGTAACTTGTGAAATAGGCCCCTTCTAATATAATGCCACGATGTACAAACAAGCAAAAGAGTATCGTCAATAAAAGGAGTAAATATATGCAAGACAAACAGTAAGTTGTTCAATCCACCCCATCTTCATTCTCTCCTTTTCTTAATATTTACATGCATTTGATTTGTTGGATTCATAATTAATAATTATTGCACTCAGCATGTCTATTTTCACAAACAAGATCAGAGAGGAAACATGGGGGCTTCTCTCAAATCAAAACATTCACAGATACATGTACAAACATCCGACTTCAAAGCAACCTGAAAAAGACGAAATAAACGACACATAGCCTCATGGTCAATTCGTTCAAATATGGGTATGTTCGGAGAGGTAATGATTTCACGAATGCACCAGAATATTTCCTACTGAAATGGCTGGTATTGGTTGTGGTGTGCAAGCTATCCGTCATGGCTCGGATTTGATAGATGAACTAGGGATGATGAATTGAAACACCCAGTTATCAAATCGTAGCTAAGAGCCTGCGGCCACCCCTCTCTCCGCCAAGTGTATTAGAATTTGTCAGCCACTTGTGGCAAACACTGAACATTGTGTGTACATGTCCTGTCAATATTCTATACTGACTTCTCTCAAATTTATGCTGGAGAACATTCATGTACAGTGTATACGCTATTCCATATTGATTAAGTTTCCATGTAGGTAAATAGTTCCACAATGTACCAGTGTATTTATATTTTATTCATAAGCCTATACTCAGAGCGGGAGAGTTCAAGGCATCAATAATCCATCTGAAGAAACAAAATATTAACCTAGATCATCATGATCTTAGTCTATCACCAAACTTCCATTGTTCTCTACTGTGCAGTACGCACATGGAACTGTCAAGAAGCTGTTTTTAAAGGCTCTCAGAAGAGTAAGTACTGCTCAGGAATATGTAGTACATTGTACCACGGTTTCATTTGCGGGAATATTTGGGAAATTTGATTCCTGGATTCCCGTTGAAAACCAAGCCATCAAGGATTATCAAAATGCTGGATGTTTTGTTCTGAACTACATGTACATGTAAGCATATGCAGATTTGTACCTTTCTTTGGAATGGATATTCTGGAGCAGTTTCTACAGTAATACCTCTAATAATTCAATCACAGGAAGTGACATTTCCCACCTTAAAATCTGGGGGTGATCAAATTTATTAGATCAGGAAGTTGAAAAAATGGTTCAAAATCATGCATGTATTAAAATTCATTATTTCTTTGTTATTTCAATGATCTGGTAGGGTGACCACTGATTGAATTTTGTCTCCAAAATTGGGGTGATTGTAATTTAATATAATGTTTGAATTATCTGAGTAATTACCATAGTTCTCAACTACAAGCCTGGAAATAGGTACCTGCCAAATTTTAAAACACCCCTTCAGATCATGATGAACTACTCCAGCTTGAATCTCCATTTACAAAGGTAAAAAGGTCATGGTGCAGAACATTTCCCAAAATAGGGGTGACAAGTAGTTATGGCAGGTGCTTATTTCCAGGCTTCCAACAGAATCACTCCTGCAGAGTTCCGTGACTATACATCTACATGTATTTGCAGATTCTACCCCTACATAGAAAAATATTTGCTTGGCAAACTGTTCTTCAGACAGTAAAATAGAATTAGAGGGTTTGTGATAGGGATGGCTTTGGAACCTCTCCTCGTGCAAATCATAAAACATTAAATTTGGCCAAGACATGCATGTATGATACCATTTCAAGGTTCTACTATAAAGGCTGCTGATAATTAATGGTTCATTTCCCATAACCAGCCCTCATCTTCTATATTTTGAGGGAAAATAATTAAAATCCATGAGGGATTTACGTTTTCATGAGTAAAACTTGCTCATTTTCTTCATATTTGTATACAATGGGGATCGCCAGCCACACTAGGCGGCGCAAGTGCTCTACCAGGTAAAGAAGATGTGACATCATAAAACGAACAATTATAACATCATTACACTATGACGTTGCCATTGTGACGTCCAGAAAAACGACATGGGCATGCACCATTTACCTCTTGGTACACATAGTCACCTGGCGTCAGTTCGGGCTGGCGAACCCCATTGGTTTGCAAGTTAATAATTAATAATTATCGCACTCGACATGGGTATTTTTACAAACAAGGTTATGAGAAAAAAACAATTAACAGTGGCCTAAACGGTTCTCACACCCACTACTTCTTTACACAACCTCTTTATACATGTAGCTGTTCATGAGTGCAGGGGCTATTTGGTTGAAACTTTAAACTGTACATTCATTTCGGAATGAGTTCTGCATTCCACCATTTGGCAGCCTCCCTGCCACATGCATATGACCAGGAACAACATGACCTACATAGATATTTGTATCCAAGAATCGGGAGGGTAGGCGCAGGATGACCTACGTAAATTTAACATGTATTGGTTTCCAGGAACTACATGTAAGCTGGTAGGTTCAGTATAATAAAAATGGTATCCAGGAACTAGGATGGTAGGCTCAGCATTACCTACATAGATATGGGTATCCAGGAACTTAAAAACATGTAAATACAATATTAAAATTTATACAACAAACTGATCTCTATCAAAAATCTAAAATACAATCTTCTAGTCGAGTGAAAGAAGATTGTATTTTAGATTATTTGAGAGAGATCAGTTTGTCCTATAAATTTTTATGTATTTACATGTTTTCAATGCATCAGTTTACTGAGTTATTAACTTGAATACTTAATATTTTGTTTAATCGTCGCTATTGCTGAACGCGACGTTAAACCTTAATTCCCTCTCTCTCTCCAGGAACTAGGATGGTATGGTAATTATGTTAACATCCACCTTCATGTCTAGTTGATCATCAGAAACAAGGATGGTAGATTAAGAATTGCTTACAAGTTTACAGGAGTGACCTACATTTAAGTCTCCATAAAATTAGGGTGATTGATTCAACATGATCCTATTAACATGACCTGTGGATGTTCATCAACAGGGAGGGGGGTCGGGAGGGACATCCAGAAATTCCATTCAGTTTTCTATTTTCAATGACAAATACACATGTACACAAGAATTTATTCTTGCTTAAGACCGGAGTCAGACTTCAGAAAGTTAGACGGATATTGGGGGTTCAGTGTGGAGGAGGCTGATTTACTGTTTTCATTTCAATATTAGCTTACACACATATAGGTTATAATTCTGTATACAAGATGTAATACATGTAGGCCTTATAAATACATACTATGCCTGTAGGGCTCCCGGTTATGGTCCTCGGTCCTACATTTACATGTATCTCCCCCCTCTTTATTTTCTCAGATTATTATCATCTTATAATCTACTATACAATCAAGGTCGCATGTCCTCTCACATCATAGAGCCAGGTACATACATGTGGACAAACATGTCAAAATTTATTTATAAACCACTCAGTTAATACTTTCAAATACTGGTGCTTTAATTTCTGTTCCTGCTTGTACATGTATACTTTGTAGATTTACATGACATGTATGTACATGTAGAATAGATATGTGAAATGAATTTTCTCTTCTGGATTTGATTAATAACTGACGGTAGGCTCATGTACATGTAGATGTATGTATGGGACAATCTGATTAAAACTCAGATTTAATAACCACTCCTCTATCGGTCATGTCACTAATTAAGATCTGGGACAGTCTGTATCTCAAATCTGCCCAATCTCAGTAAACTCAGATATAATATCACGGAATATTATATCTGAATTCAGCCCTATATAAATCCCATGCGAATCTGAAACTACAATTGTTAGCCAATCAGGTGGCTAGCTTGTTGAAATCACACCCACAGTAATTACACACGGTAGCACGTGGACTAATATATATAGACATTATCGGGAAACAGTATCCAAATATCGCATCATTTTCAGACAGATCCGTGAAGCTCAAAGAGTTTAGTCCCGCCGAAAAGTCTGGCTTTGTTAGAGGGTGAAAAACATCAAAAGATTGTGCCGCGCGATATGTTAATCTCCGTGAAGTAAACGTCAATCATTGTCAGAGAAAAGTCAGAAATGGTTGTCATTGGCTTATTATGGGATCTTGCAATCTCGCAGAATATCGGCGAACATTTCGCACAAAGTTTTCATAGCGTTATGTCTAGATGGTATTCCCCTGAATTACCATCTTGGTTTACCTAGATTGAAATCTGTCGTGCATGTCAGACGGGCGACCAATCAGAGTCCAACTTCAATGGGCAAATAGGTGCCTAAATAATAATCTTCAGTGATTGCTCACGGAGAGCAAGAACTTCGTCAGCTGCCTGTGTTAGATTTTTCTGCACCTCGTTCACTACAGAAATAATTGGATAGGCACCTATTCGCCCATTGAAGTTGGACTGTGATTGGTCGCCAGTCTGACATGCGCGACAGATTTAAGGTACATGTACAGACTGTCCCAGATCTTAATTAGCGACATGTTCGATAGAGGAGCGGTTATTAAGTCTGAGGTTTAATCAGATTGATGTATGGGAATCAATGTTATAGTGTATTAATTTTTGAAGAGTAAATTTATCGTGCAATTAATATAAATTCTCTGAGCATTCATGAGGCTGTGTGTATAGGGTCACGATAGAGTTCTGTTCTGAGGCCCCCTAATGGCAGTGCTACATGTACACTATCACAAACCCCCTCTGGTCTATATATGAAAAATCATAAGAATTTCAGCTAAAAATGGTGATTAAAGATGTAATCAGCCTCAAAGCTAGGCTGAAATCGATGTCTCTCAAACTCCGCGAAAGTGATATATGTGACAACAGGTACAAAATGAAACACATTTAACCACAAAAAACTAAACTTGTTTCTACCATTCACAAGAAAATAGATGGAATCGATCTTTAAAAATAAACGGCATGGCATGCCGTTTATTTTTCCAGGACCGTGTCAACAAGCGTATACACGTGTGGTGCATTCTACCAACGTATGCTATGCAACATTACCGAACCTTAGACACGAGCCTTGACGTTATCCCATGGCTGCAGCTGTTCAGCATTCAAATTCGTGAGCGTCGCTACGTCACTCATTCGTCACGCAGTGACGTCATTTTCCTCTCCGCGTACAACACACATTGACAATGGCGAAACAGAAAACCCGTCGAAGCGGGCAGAATTTAAAATTTCTCTGACAAGATATTGTCGCATTCGTTGTATATGGCGAGTCCACTACATGTACATGTACAATGTATCATCAAATATAATACATGTGATTCTTTAGTTATCTTCCCTGCTGAAAAAACGCACAGGGGAGAGTTTACACAATCCATCGATTTGAGACTGATTACATCTTTAAAAAACTCGACTGATTGACTAATATACATGTATGTGTTCGAAGACAATGTCTGAAAGATTTGAAAAGAAAATACTGTTTTATCGCTAGTTGGTTTTCATTGCCATTTACACTGAATACATGTAATAAACATTTAGAAAACAGCCCATCAGCAAGGGGTACTCAGAGTTGCCTCCCTTGACATGTGATGTCGTCAGTCAATCGGCTAAACTCCGCTGACGTAACCCCAACATAACCCACCATTTTCGAGTCGCGTGCTGTCCTACTTCTTCAAAATTACATATCTACAACACCTCTTGGATGATACGGGAATTATTCATATCTATGTCTTTTGTAAGCCCAGACAATATATGTTTCAGAAGAAGTATGAAAAGCCTGTAATTTATCAGATTTCCTGAGTCTGTTCTCTGCCGGATGAAGACCGGACAGTATACGGTAAAGTATCGGATATCGCTCCGCAATAATGGTGACACACGTTTGTTATGGATGACGAAATGTACACAAATGCTCATTTTAATGAAAATGCATAATCTCACAGCTTTTCAGGAGTAATTAAACGTTGAAGTATAATCTTTATAATAAAATCTAAAAAGAAACAAATTCCCAATTTTACAATTAACATCATTAGCAGGGGAAATCTCCATCATATATCGTTCTGGGGAATTCTAGACAAAATTGCGGATTGCCGCCCAGGTCTTAAGAATTTAACCTCCTACTGGCCTTGATGCTCGGACTGCTAATTACAAAGTAATTTGTCCCAGCCAGGCCTTAATTTCACCAAATTGGCTTTACCCTCAAAATTAATTCCCAAATTTGAGTCCTGGAGGCCTACACGTATATAATGGGATGAGGAGTGACTTATGTCCATCCATCTGTTTTTGTTGCCTGGAGAGATTGTGGATTGGGACCCAAATTTGAGTTCAAGTCCAGTTTACTTTTGACCATGGGAAAGGAAGAGTCCTACTTGGGTCACCCAAGTATTCATTGTTTAGATCAATGTTTACACATCTTCAACAACAGCGGCCCTTGGTGGCCGAGCTTCGCTGGTGACCGCTAGCCTCACACCGCTGAACCGGCATGGGTTCAAGCCCAGCTGGTCCATGTGGAACTTGATAATGTGATGTCTAGCACTGTAATATCACTTGTCTTTATTGCACCATGTACATGTATTAGCGTCCTGTCTGTGTCTTGTGCGCTGTCCTCAGTGTTTTATAGGGTGGATGGAGGGTGTCTGGTTCCATGCTGCTTCAAAGATTTCTTCTTTAAAGTAGCAGGAACACAACTGGGCTGGGTGGTACTTAGTTGGTTCGTTGTGATATAGCTGAAATATTGTTGAAAGCGACGTTAAATTCTATTCACTCACTCACTCACTTGTCAGTTATTTGACGACAGGCGGTGGTTCTCACCAGGTACTATGGCTTCCTCCACCAATCAATCTCACTAGTCACCATATGAGTGAAATTTTACAGTTATGCACAGCTGTTAAAACTACTTCCAAACTTTGAACTTGCCCTGTTTCATGTATGTTCAGAATTCACTGTGATTGACCACTCCTAATCAGCCCTTCCTGCACAGCTGCTTGATGTGCAGTACGTCATAATAGACGATGTCACAATGTTAGCGAGAACCCTCGCGTTGGGAAGTTCCTCAAGATATTGCTGAACTATGTCAATTTCCATGAATGCCAGGAGGTAGATTAAAGTGCCAAACAAATAGGCTCTCTGACGATCCATTGTGATCACCAGTGTCTGTAGAGCCAAATGTTCAAAATTCGAAATTCAAATTTTTTTGTAGTTTTGGTTAGGTTTTTACCCCTCGGCCAAATTTGGCCTAAGGGTATTGTCGTCATCATGTATGGCTGTCCGTACGTCCGTCCGTTACCGCGATATCTACAGAACCGTTTCATGCATGGCAACCAAACTTGTTACATCTATTTATCTTCACGTAAATCAGAAGCCTATCGAAAATGAGTCATCTCGGACAATATTTTGCAGAGTTATGCCCCTTTTTGCAAATAAAAATCCATTTATGATTTATTGTGATAATTTCAGAACCGTTCCATATACAACATCCTAACGTGATACAGTTGTTTCTCTTGACCTGAACTAGATGCCTATCGAAAATGAGTCGTGTCAGAAAGTATTTTGCAGAGTTATGCCCCTTGTCTAATAAAATCCACTAATTCCTATGTTAAGTTTGCATATAATTTCTATATCATGTTTGTATACTATCACATTTATTTATTGATTGGATGACTGATTTATTGATTTATTCTCTTACACAATGCGAAGAATGCTTGCAAATCTGTTTTGAAAATGACATACATGTGCCATTTAGTATACATGTACTGTATTTATCTAGCCAATACCAGGGGTAAATATTTCTTCCCACAAGCCAATCAATTGGTAGAGACACCCTGACATTATAATAGCTGGGGTTCAGAGCCGAGGGGTTTCGATAGCGCAGCTTCATGTTGTTAGGGTTAGGGTTTTGCTAGGGTATGTTTGTTTGGGTCATCGTCGCTGTGTGACCAATAAGGTTAGGTGCGGCGTTAAATTTCAAACAACCAACCAATCCATGAATGCCATGGTCATGCAGCATTCCTCGTTTTGATGTGCACAGAAATGCCCCAAAACTCGTCTATCCAGGAATGGTGAATTCATCTTATTTGGACTGCCAACGTACAGACCTGCTTCGATAGATAGCATTTATGATGCTTGTTACAGTGTGACACCATACAGTATTCTTGAGATGTACTGTCAACTATGTGTAAATTGATATACATGTGTATAGACTGTCTGTGACAGTCATACTGGTACATGTATACTCTCTGTACATATGTAACTGAACACCAATGGTATTCTGTACTAGAGATCACTAATGATATAGTAGAATAGACTGTACCAGAAATGACCACACCCAGTCAGTCCTGTCTAACTTCAATCTATACTAGCTACAGTAGGTACATGTACAGTAGGTGAGATTCCTAGCTGCCTGTGCAGTTATTTGTATAGCAGGGTACCACTAACCAGTTGTTCATGAACTAACTTCCTGGTACATGTGTATAATATATTATTAATACAGTCAGCTGTTAGAAGATTTACAGCAAATGATCCAATAATGCTTGACTTGCACTATAATTGAAGTTAAGGCTTCAACAATACTATTTTCTCAATAGCAGCAGCAGGTGTTTAGATGCATGGCACCCTACATGATTTCTGGTTCATTCTTCTGGTCTCTTTCGTATCTCTTATCGTGGAACGGTTTTCTAACTACATTGTACATGTACATGTGTACATTGATAACTTTATATTGTAAATATTGATCAATTTATATTACTATTCAAAGAAAGAGTCATTATTATTGATGATAATTTTGGCAACTTCAGGTCAAAAATAATAGTCCAGCTATATCATTGATTAAACATTTTTTCCTAGGCTGAAAAGATAGGAAAGTTATTCGATTAATGAACCACAAATCAGGTCCGAGGTCATGCATCAATGCATAGATCCGCCGCTGCTATCAGGGCAGTATTGTCAAAGGATTAAATTTAATTACCGGTAACTGCATGTGTCCAATCAGATACTGTGATTACTTCGTCTGTGATAGAAATCCAGCCAGATTTCCATCCTGCATCCACATGCGTGATGCTGTCAAAATCTATTAATTTTCTACAAATTGTTAAAGTAATCATAAACCCTCAAGTAAAGTTTCCATCAAATGAAAGACCATTGCGAACAGTGACGGAAAATATTAATTTTTGTAATTGTAATTTTTTTGGTTTTTGTTACACCGAGTAAACTGCAAATGTTCCAATGTGCATGTTTCACCAAACAAGGAAATTAAATGCAAGTTTCAAAATGACTTGACACTTATGAGTTACCTTCTCCCAGATTTTGGTGAAACATGCACATTGGAACAGTGAGTCTGTGTTGAAACTCAAAGTATACACATCTTAAGCTTGAATCAAGCATTGGAAAGTGCATACATGTACACAGTTTGAAATATATGTATTAAGGCAGTGTGACGTCACTGGACCTACATGTAGATATGATTGGAACAGACCACCATAGAATACCATGCTTTATTTGCAGTTTACTCGGTGTACATGTACGTAATAAAATCGTAAAAAATTACAATAAATATTTTCCGACACTGTTCACAATGGTCTTTCATTTGATGGAAACTTTACTTGAGGGTTTATGATCACTTTAATACTTGACTGGAATAATTCCCATGGAAAAGTAAGCTCTGCTACTAGTAACATGTAGTTTGTTTACCAGCATAATTCCTAACAATACATGTATGTCATGATTGTTTAATAATAACGGTCCTGTTGATACATGTGCGTCTAATACAATGTATGTGTTTTATTGGTGAAAAAACATTTGTGTCAACACCTGTTGAATTACTCACACATGTACGATACCTATATGTGTACAAACAGGTACATGTACACTCAAAACTTCAAACAAAAAGTGAAACTGAGCCCTTTTTCGGTGTTATCTGCTCTGACAATTCATGAGAAAGTCTGGCTACGTACCTAATATTGAGAACTTGGACACAATGACACCTCTTGATAAATGATATACATGCGCAAGGATGGGCGTGATGAAAACCATTTGTGATCTCCTGGTACATGTATGACAAGAGGCTTGGCTCACCATGTAGTTAAATGTGTATCCTACATAGTGTTAGTTAGAGAGGCCTTCATTGGACAGGTCATTCTGAATTTGGACAGGCAAAAACTGGAAAATTTCACTTGGGAGAGATAGGGAAGTGAACTGCCAGTAAAACTGCCTCCCTTCTCAAATCATTCTGCACAAAATTCATTTTATTTCTTTAACAACAGAGCTGCGCCAATATCACTGGCATTGAGACGTGGCCGAGAGAGTTTCATTGATTCACTCTCTTATTGTCCCCCGCTACTTAGTAGGGGGGGGGGGACTTAGAAACACCGGTGTCCGTAATTCTGTAGTTCCGTAAGATTTTCTTGTCCGGACAATAACTCGTGAACGATTTAACCGATCAACTTAAAACTTGGGGTGTGCCTTGACATTGGCGAGAGGACGGTTGGGATTGTTTTTCAGCAATGTGCATAATCCAATATGGCCGCCGTCAGCCATTTTGGATTATAAGCAGTTTGATCTTGTCTAGACAATAGCTCGAGAACGATTCAACCGATCTACTTCATATGTGGGGTGTGCTTTGACATTGGTGAGAGGACAGTTGGGATTGTTTTTCAGCAATGTGCTTAATCTAATATGGCCGCCGTCAGCCATATTGGATTATAAGCAGTTGGATCTTAGATTTTCTTGTCCGGATAATAACTCGTGAATGATTAAACTGATCTACTTCATATGTGGGGAGTGACTTGACATTGTTGAGAGGAGGATTAGGATTGTTTTTCAAGGACGTGCTTAATCTAATATGGCCACCATCAGCCATACTGGATTCCATTGGATTTTAAGCAGTTTGATCTTGTCCGGACAATAACTGGAGTACGATTCAACTGATCTACTTCAAACTTGGGGAGTGCCTTGACATCGGTGAGAGGACGGTTGGGATTGTTTTTCAGCAATGTGCATAATCCAATATGGCCGCCGTCAGCCATATTGGATTATAAGCAGTTTGATCTTAGATTGGACAATAACTCGTGAACGATTTAACCGATCAACTTCAAACTTGGGGTGTGCCATGACATTGGTGAGAGGACGGTTGGGATTGTTTTTCAGCAATGTGCATAATCTAATATGGCCGCCGTCAGCCATATTGGATTATAAGCAGTTGGATCTTGTCCGCACAATAACTCGAGAAAGATTCAACCGATCTACTTCATACCTGGGGAGTGCCTTGACATTGTTGAGAGGAGGATTAGGATTGTTTTTCAAGGACGTGTTTAATCCAATATGGCCACCATCAGCCATACTGGATTTCATTGGATTTTAAGCAGTTTGATCTTGACAATAGCTGGAGTATGATTCAACTGATCTACTTCAAACTTGGGGAGTCCCTTGACCTTGGTGAGATCCTGGTTAGGATTGTGTTTCATGAACGAGCATAATCCAATTTGGCTGCCATCTACCACCGATATTGGATTATGTTGCATTTTGAGCAGTTGCATCTTGTCTGGACAACAACTCTAGAATAATTCAACTGATCAACTTCAAACTTGCAGTTTAGCTTCACATCGGTGAGAGGACAGTTGTCATTGCTTTTCAGTTACCTGTGTAATCCAAGATGGCCAGCATCAGTCATCTTAGATTTTCAGCATTTAGATCTTGTCTGGACAATAACTCTAGAACGATTCAACCAATCTACTTCGAACTTGGGGAGTGCATGGACATTGGTGAGAGGACAGTTGGTATTATGTTTTATGGATGTGCATAATCCAATATGGGTGCCATCTGCTGTATTAGATTATGTTAAGTTCATCAGCGATATCTCCATTTTCAAATCATACTCTTCATCAATTATGATATGAGATATCATCGACCAAAAAAAATCGACCATAGAGGTCCATGGCCCCCGCAGCAGCAGCGCCAGTTATGGTGGATCCACCATAACTGGTGGTGCTAGCAGGGATGGACCTCTATGGTCGATTTGCTATTTACATGTAGCAAGGGATAGGTGTTGTGAATACGATAGATATCGATCAAAGCCTGTGTTGTTATGATGAATGGTTAAACTCATTCTCCTGGAAGTTTCCCAATTTCATCTTTGTGTTACCACCATATTTGCATTAACATATATTTAGCCCTGTTGCACTTGTTTCAGGTTACCATACATGTAGGTTGCCAATTTTCTAATTACAGAGATCGAAATATCGCCTGCCTACCTGCCGCCGGCAAGTGATTTTGCTGTGTAACAAGTCAAAATAAAAACTACCTGCCGCACGCGGCAATCGAATTCACTAAGTTTAGTCAGAGGCTTCATCTTGACTCTATAGTTTATTTTCCGTATCTTTCAACACTATTTCTCAGTTTGTAAACATAGGTTGTTTTGCGACTTCGCGTTAACAAATATAGAATGCGGTTGTACAAGCGATCGCCTACGTTTAATCAACGTACAGAAAACGAGGCAGCATAAGTGCACTTCCGCCAAATTGTCTCCATGATTTTACTGCGCAGCTGATTCTTACCACAAAGAGGCTTTCCTTGTCACACGCTAGGTGTCGCTGAAAGCATTTCCTTTCCCTAGCGGCTTGGTTGGCAACATGGAACGATATTTGTTGAAATGCCCACATGATCCGGGCAATCATAATACAGCAGCGACAGATTAGCAAACACCTGCTGGTTCGAGTGTGGATGCTTGCACTGACTCTAAGAAAAAGCGGATTTACAAATTCGCTGAAAGCTGGAAGAACAATTGACCATGTCTTTGTTATACTGATCGGATGTATTGCAGTTTAATACTGCACTGAATTCAACAGGAATACCAACAACAAATTTGTTATGGGTTGCAAATCCTTACAATTGGATAACGTGCATGCACATGAAATTAGTTCAATGCACAAAGCAAGACATACAGAATTTCAGAAGATAGAATAAATGCTGCCATCGATTTATTTTGTGTACAAGTAAAATTTGAGTGAGGGCAAGTAAAATTTATTTTCACCTGCCACATGTGGCAAGTAAGTTTTTCAAAACATTTCAACCCCTGGATTATGGTAACCACCAACAGGTTTCCTGAGGAAATATTTAAGCAGAGGCCAGCCGCCTGAAATTATTGTTGCAGCTCCATTGTTAAACAATTAACTTAAATTTTGTGCAAGTCCTGGAGTAATTCCCCTTAAAACTTTGTGCAGAGCACTTTGTAAGAATTACCAGCTTCCTCCGAATTCTTTCAGAAGGGCAATGCTAGCTGTACATGTATGAGTATATTATAATAATCTACTGGTATATGTGACAGCTATAAACTTCACCTACTTACATGTAGGAAAATTGTTACTTGGACTTTGTTTGGAAAACAGCTGGTCCCATTTCTCCACTTGAGGGGTGCATCCTCCATGCCATCTGTTCCCAAATTGGAACATTTGTCTGCCAGTCATCTAGTGGCAATTCATGTATATTTTGAATGCAGGCTTTTAGCTAGCAATGAGTCTCCGGGTCTTTGAGACTGGCTGTTTCAAATTGAGACTCCCTAACTTCCTGAAATTTGACATGGGAATGATACATGTAGGAATGAGACTTACTGTCTTCAACAATTCTTTTGGAGCAGGTTTTTGAGCAGGTATTGCTAATACTGTTATATGGAATATGGAATAGGTCTTTGGATTATGGACGACGGCTGAATTATGAATGACGGACGTTTGTAATTTGATACATTTTATCTTTCATTCATAGATTATAATTAATGTTTTTGTTGCTTGACATCTTCAGATAGAGGTCATTAATGCTCATCGCTATATACATGGAGCTAAAATATTGTTGAACATGGCAATAAGTTTAACTCTGAGTCTCTTTTTTCCTTTCATGCAAGTCATCAGTGAGTTCAAAATGTAGTAAACAATACAGAGGAAAGTTCACTTTCCAGACACCTGATCGCAGATATCACTGAACGGAGGCAATACATTGTTTTCCGTTCAACGCAGGAACGAGCCATTAAAATGGTCCACATGCCAGGGAAATCGCCATCAGCTTAAATTCCAAAATTCATGAATGTAAAACCGATATTTGGAAACATGGGGCATGGAGGTTCTTTCTGTTATATATCCCGCTGGTATCATTTCTCCATATCTGGACAGAAACCACTTCTACTGTTACACTGTAGGTCATTGACTCCATGGGAACATTCGGAGTGAAAGCGGGCATCTGAAAAAGTGAGTTCAAAAAGTCAAGATAAATATTATGAATATTCCTTGAACCCTGTTAGTTAAAATTTCTGTTCTCACATACATGTAAGCTTACATACATGTACAAAACACCAGTTGGCATGATGGAGTGTATTCGCAAGCATTCTTCCGGTAACAAGTCCTGCCGCCCCCATGTTATATCACATATATATATTTTTTTAAATTCAGCATTTCAGCCATTGGTATCCACTACTTTGATGTATATTTTGGTGAATAAATTTCAATTCAATTCAATTCAATTACACACATACATGTACATGCTGCTTTTCATCTTTCCCGTCATGGTTAATCTGAGGTGCCATGAAAGAACATGAATGCACCAGGACGAAACCCAACCATTTTATTAATAGGCTTTCCGAATAAATTTGTGACCTCATGACCTCACCAAATATGCTCATATTTTAGAACCAGGCAATGTTGTATATTTGATTTTTGAATTTCTTATTTTTTTAATTGAAATGTTCGTATCCATATATGTTTTGACTTAAGAGACGCCCCATGTCATTAAGAGACGCCCCATGTCATTAAGAGATGCCCCATGTCATTAAGAGACGCCCCATGTCATTAAGAGACGCCCCATGTCATTTCCGCTTGTAAATTTAAAAAGAGTTCATCCTCCAGCATTTTCCACGCATACATGTAGATTTGAGTTTCGCTGTAATATGCCGGGATCTCATGAAGGTGGCCACACTAAAATGCTGTTCGTTCATTGGCTGTGACAAGCCTGGTCGTGAAGAGATGTTCAGGCCTGCCTGATAACTAGTTGTCGAATATAATGACCAATAAATGGTGTACATGTATCACCAATCTCTTTCCAGATTTGTCTCCTTTGTGGAATCTGAATGCTTTCCCATCTAAAAACTATTCAAGCACTTGCAGGGTGCGAAATAGCCATTTGCCCGATTGCCCGGGGCAACTAAATTTTTTTTCGGGCAACCTGTTTATGACAGACGGTGGTCCGGCGGGCAACCTCGTTTTTTGGTGAAAAAACAGAAAAAGTCTGCAAGTCTGTTGATTCGATCGTCTCATATCATACAAGGACTATTCATCAGGCTGAAAAGAAGGCCGAGTTGAAAGAGTTTGATGTCGGCAAACAGTTTTGGTCTTTGGAAGATGGCAAACCGAATGTTGACGTACGGTAACGAAAACTGGACACCGCATAATTCAGTTGCCAATAACGAAACTACATCCAAGGTTGACTTTGTTGATGGTTCACAAAATTTACTGTTAATCCTTTTCTGATGACTATTATCGAATATAACTGCTACAAATATATATTTACCTCAAGGCTAGATGAGATAACATTGAAAATTTGTGATTTGCACATGGTTAGTCAGCCATCAGGCTCACGGTTATCCCCCCTTAACAGTAACATTACATGATTATCTCCCCTGTAAAATAGCATCTGGATGTAAAAGTTTAACTTAGCAGATGAGAGATGAGCACCATGAGTTGACTTATTCATTATCATATTTTAAATAAAGTATAAATATCATCATCTTGCTCATAGCTACTTACTACAGATTTTTTTATTGATTTATTTATTTTTTCGTTTTCTTTATACAGATGTAGTGCAATTAATTATCAATTACACAATATTAAAATGAGTCATTTGAAAGCATATTTTTCTATAAAAACTCTGAAATTCTATCCTGTCATAGCTGTAGGAACCCTGGCTTTTCACTTACATAAATTTCTCATAACTTCATAAATTAATTTTATGAAATGAGCTTACTTAGATTTGGTTTCATGGCAAATTGTTGCTGCAATGGTGCCATTGCGTTGGTTGTTAAAAAGGTGTAGAACTGCCAGTTGGAGACCAAACAAAAAGATTCAGTGATGGTCTAGTCTGTACATGATCATCAGATTGTCACAGTTGAATCATACTTGTTTTGTTGAGTTTGATTTTGGGTCCAAATAAAGTACATATATTTTCGGGCAACTTAAAAATTAGCCGGGCAACCATAATTATTTTTCTATTTCGCACCCTGACTTGTCTTTATTGCACTATGCTAGGTCCTGTGTCCTGTGGGCTGTCCTCAGTATTTTATAGGGTGGATAGAGGGTGTCTGGTTCCATGCTTCTTCAAAGTAGCAGGAACGCAACTTGGCTGAGTGGTGCTTAGTTGGTTCGTCGCGATACAGCTGAAATATTGTTGAAAGCGACATTAAATTCTATTCACTCACTCACTCCAGTTGAATGTGAGCATATTATGGCACTTGAGACTTTAATAATACCAGTCTCAAGTGACGGGTAGTGAAAAAAAATAATTTACGGGTGGATTCATTTCAGCTCAAAAGTCTTCAAACTGAATACAGCTAACAGATTAATTTATGTGTTATTAATTAGACACAAATTAAACTAAACCAGCCCTCTACATGTATATACAGGAAGATATTTTTCTTCATATTTGTGCAGAGGAATTACCATGCCAATCAAACATGTACAAGTATGTATTTCCTCTATAACTGAACTTGTATACACTATTGATTATCAAACCCATCCATTTCCATTGAACTCGAAAGCTATCTTTGAATTATTCAGTTACCTGCACACACTATCTACATACATTCCAGTTTAGGTCATTTGTGTGGATATCTCTAGCTGTTTCATGTTTGCAGTCCTTGGAAAATCAATGGAGGAGGGAGGGTAACACAACACAAATCATAAAGTCAACACCAACTACATGTATATTATCAGAGTTAGATACAGGGTCTCACAACTATAAAATGAAATGACCATTTTTCCACAAAATCAAATGACTTTATTTTAGAAAACTCATAGATTAAAGTGAATATCAGGGGCAAAAGGCACAGTAGTTTGTGTAAAACACTCAAAGAACACAAACTGACAATGTTTTGGCATGTTCAACACCATTTGAGTGTATATTAGCCATTTTGCAAAATTAGTTTTTTCAAATAACGACAAAGTTATTTTCAAACACGGATTTTGGCGAAAATCCTGCATCTAACCCTGAGTATTGAAAGAAAACATAAAGTTACTTATCTGAATAATTCAATGTCAAACAAACTAAACTTTTTCATAAAAAATATTTGAATGGCTTGGCACATAGTTATTACAATTTGACACTTAGTTACATTGACTTTCTGCAATGGGAATACATATATGCCAACAACAAACATACTCTGAAATTCAGTGAGGTGTACTATGTACTTGTGACTGACTTGTGAATCTTGGCCCATTTCATTCCTGGGATTGAAAACGACCACATAATGTTCTCGGATGATATGTTCCATTCGTATATGTTCAAACCAAACTGACTGCAGTGCGACGGTCAAGAGAGTGCCCGCCTCGCAGAGGGGAGGTCCTGGGATCAATTATAAGCTGTCATGCCAATGACTTAAAAAATTGGAACTTGCTGCTTCCTCGCTTGGTGCTTAGCATTCGGAGGATAGATCAAGGACTGGTTTGCCCAGTGTCAGGGTAATGTGACTCGGTTGGGTGAAGTACATGTATTAGTATAGATCTGCATACGACAAGTGTCTTCAGTGATGCAGCCCTCAGAAATGAAATCCACGTCACTTACATGTATCTGCCCTTGTTTGACGCTGGTTTGAGACGTCACATCAAACCACCTAACCTATAAATACTTATAAATAATGTTCATTCTTCATTAGGCTGCATGGTCTGATGTGACATTGCAATCAAGGGCAGATCTACATGTATATGCAATGATGGTTTGCAAATTGCAATTCAACTGGGCTTGGGATGTACACATGTACCAACTTAAAGTACATGTACTAAACTTTAACAGAGGGTAGTAGATAGACTGATATTTCTATCATTATTCTACGTAAATAAAATGTGAAAATGAGAATCTATAAACCTTTGCATTTCACGTTTATATCCCGTATTTACTCACAAGTTGCTCAATCACTCACTGGCAGTGCAAATATTCTGTTGGATGTTTTAACAGCATGTTCAAATGTAAACGGAGTACCCTACTATGTATGCTTTAGGGTCACAGGATTAAGAATTTTAGTAAGAATTTATGGTGAGTTGTACATCAATTAGTAAATTGAAGAGCATTGCTAACATTGTGGATGAAAAGAACACTTAAGTGGGGGATTCTAGAAACAACTTACCCTAATTTTCTGTTTTCTGAACATAGATTTTGTGTTTTGCAGCAATTTTTTTTATTTCCATGTTTTTTTTGACATAATTTCGTGGCAAACTCATAAATATTATTGATTGCCCAAGTTAAACAAGATCCAATCCGTTCATCATTCCATAACCATACACCACACAGATACGTCAATCTTATTGTGGTTTCATTGCTATTTACCATGATATATCATTGTTTGTTGTAGATTCTGTAGGCAGTATTGTATTTGACAGTAGGACTAAGGCAGTCATGGCAGAATCACCTCAGGATAATGTTAAAGAGAAGGTAAGAACATAGAAGTTCAGTTGTGTAACTTAAGTTTTTCAGGTGGTTGCCATCAAGCTAAAAGTTTATTAAACTGGTTGCCCTGAATCAGATCTGGTTGCCCTCACATGCTGACCGCAATATCAACTAGCCTTGTGAAAATATTCAATTGTGACTTATTTTCCAATCCCAGTATCTCCAAGTCCTCTTTCCCACTTTGCTCTGTCATATCAGCTTAGTCTAAGGCAAATGAATTAGGATGGGGATAGTTGTACATGTATTTGAATTTGGATGCACAATTAGAAAGATGATTTTTCCATCCAATAGTGAAAGATAGAAACTCCCAATGATTCGATTAGAACCAGATCCACTTGCCATGTCGGGCAAGCACAAATTCAATTTCACTTGCCATCAGCATATTTTGGTTGCCCTGGGCAAGTGTTAACTTACATCACTGATGTACAGTCAGAACATTATATAATTTAAAACTTGTGCAAGAAAATCTCAGTTATGGAATTGGAAGATTCTTCATGTTGCAGATAATCTTTAAATGTAACGTATGTAAAAGGAACTTGTTCACACATTTTGCAGTGGACCTCCAGGCTCCTACAGGGTAGTTTGTGAAGAAACTTTACAAAAACCTGCCTCAGTTACAACCCCGCCGTGGTAGCCATTAGGCTTCTCACTTGGAGAGTTAGTGCAAAATATGGTAAAAATGAAGCAGTATAAGCTACATGTAACCAGACAGTTAACTCTCTAGTCACAAAAGGCATGAAACGACATCATCGCCCACATGATGTTAGGCAATGAACCATTACTTTACATTGGCAATGTTGTGTTATTTTATTCACGGGCCTTTACAGGCGATGCTTTCCATTTGCAAATGTCTAGTTGTTTGGATTTTCAGTGTTTTGAAAGCCACTAAACTTTTTTTGATTTTTGTGGTATTAATGTAGTATAGCATTGCCCAGTGCCTAATCATGGCCCAACATCATGTGCACGATGACATAGCTTCGAGCCGTTCATGACTAGAAAGTTGGATCTCGGGATGTCGATATATCCCTATTACATGTACATAAAAATTGCAATGTTAATACATTTAGGCCTACATGAGATACATGTACTCATGCTCTCTTTTCAGGTTTCTTTTACAGTATTACACATGTAGCTCTTGAAATTAGAAAATTTCTGCCATGGCAACAAAATCTCAGCAAAGTCACACCTTAAATTTAACATCACGTTAAAATTCGCTGTTGCTAAGTATGGCATTTACCACAGCAATTGCTGAATGTCATGGCTAATTTCAAGGGCTGCACCATCTTCACAAGTCCAGGTAAATCCTAAATGCTCGCACAGGGTTCATATTTGGTGATTTTGAATGAGTTCTTGAGTGGATGCCTCTATTGTACAATCTCGTACATTTCATCCCCCGCGCTTGTTTTGAATTAGCATGTCGGTATCCCAAGCCTGCAGTTTTTGCTTCGACTTCCGATGTTGATTTCAGCTTGACATCAAAGCAGTTTGGCCCACGATGAAATTGAAACCTGTCACATCTCATACCCCACAGCGGAGTGGCTTAATCAACTAGCTTAGCGCGTTCACTGATTGGGTTGATTTAGAGGAAATCATTTGATCTATTCATATCTAGAACTCATATGGGTACATGAACTTACATGTAACCAAGCCAGTATATTGATCTTTAGAACATATCGATCGATATACTGGCTCCCGATGATGGGTCTGCACATGTAATTCAAATGTGTACATGTATGAGCACTTTCACTTTCATTTTCCAGGTGAATTCAGTACGAGAGATTGTACCTGGTAAGAGGAACGATGAGATCATACTAGTACTACAGTATTACGACTACAACGTGGAACGTACGATACAGGCATATGTGGAAGGTAAAGGTTAAGCAAATGTACACAGAGACTGAGGAGTTACATTATACCTAAACATTATAACGGTCTGGTCTTGGCAGCCCTACATGTACATATGTACTGTCTAAACTTTAATACTCTTTGCTACATGTACATACATTTTTTTATGAATCCAGATTGAGAAATTCAGCTTTCCAGCATCATAATGGTTATATCAGGTTGACATTTTATTGAACCTGGTCCTCATTCACAGCACTATTGTCATATATACCATTTAACTTTAATAGATAATTGCAAGTTTAACCCTTTCTTACCATGTTCTGTTAACAGATGGAGCTAAGGAGGCTTTAACACAGTGGCATTTTCCTGCCAGTGGCAAGGTATGTCTACTTGTTCGAACTCTTTTACATGTATACCAGGCTTGATTTCTCAGGTTTTTAGCGGAGTAGTGTAGAATACAGTATTGATGGAATTGGTAGTGAAATAACACTGAATTCTTCTTCAGCATATTGTATCACATAGCTGCATTCTTGATGTTTAAAGGTGAACTGCAAAGCTTTTAATTTTATCTAAATTGTTGCTTATATACATCTTGTCTTATGTGACATAACTTTTATACGTTTTTGGGACAAATATAGTTTGCAAAATTGTACTAATAACAATATTTATGTTATCCTGTTATAAATCCGTCTTGAAAACTTGCATCGCTTGTCTCTCTTGGTTTGTAGAACGTTATGACGTTATAGTGGTCCCCTTCATTCAAGTTTTATTCAAATGTGACGTCATGCTACGTCGGATGAATGAACGAGGACCACTATAACGTCATGACGTTCCAAAAACAACGGGAGGCAAGCGATGACGTTTTTAAAAGTTCTGGCTCTCGGTATAACAGGCATGAGATTTTTCCGCGGATCGGCGGATTTCCGCTTTTTTAGAAGCTCTGGGGATCATTTCTGAGATCTGTGTAAATCCGTTGAGAAAATTTGGGGGGGGGAGGGGGTAAGGTGTGAACCAAAAATTCTGATGTCAAAATTCACTTTGACATCGTCGTAACTTAGCTTCCGCGCCATCTTTTTCTATTTGCCAATACTGATTTCGGTAACCTGTAATAAATCCTGTAAAAGTATACGATATAGAAGGCTGCAGGGGTTTCCGATTTTACAGCTTCCGCTCTCGTGTTGTAACGATCGTTTTCATTGGCTGTCCGGATTTTTTCAGCCAATCGGTAAGGCTCCAGCAAGATTCATGGAAAACCTGTAAACACATGGCGCTCTCCTTCTCACAGCGAAGTGTGTGATACTTGGGACTTTGTTTGCCGTGTTTTATCGCTCTGTGCACGATAAATTTAATAGAGAATGCTGTAGAATTGTATTGATTCAACATGGTTCGGACGCTGGGTAAAAATGAATCGACGAAGACGATAGACGTTGGCGTGAAAAATAAGTTCAACTGGGCCTGGCTTGAACATGCCGTTTCCATATCCCTCAACGGGAAGGTCATCGAGTCCAAGCTGGGAGATAGCATCGCTAAGATAGATCTTGCCGGGAAGGCAGTGTGCAACTGGTGTGGAGACCTGATCAATTATGGGTCGCGTGGCCGAGTTGCTTTGGCAGCCCACATGGAGAGTGTGAAGCACAAGAAACAACTGAAGATCAGGCGGACAAATTACAGCCTTGGATCGTTTGCCTCAACACTAGTGACCACTGAGACGGGAGCTGGGGCCCCATTAGTACCGGTTGGAGATCGTGTTTCACAGATGCAGGTAACAGCATTTTGTTTTCGCGAATAAATAGTCTTAAAATGAAGAGTTGTTAGCAATAACAAGGGACAAAGTGCAGTGTTATAACAGAACTTGGACATAAATTCAGTACTTGGACTTGCACATGCAATCCTCTATTTTCATTTAGGGTTCTAGTGCACCCCTGTGCCTTTTGGGGGCATTAGAAAGGTATGTCTTTTCATATTTTTTTGCTCACAAGATGGCCAGAAATAGACTGAAATGCAACGCAGCACGCGAAAAATCTCTAGGGGCCGGGACCCCCGCGAAAAAATTTTTAGGCTCGCTACGCCCGCCATAAATTTTTTCCTTTTTTTTTTCTATTCCCCAATCTCATGCCTGTATAAGTTTTGACTTCTCATATACCCAAAATAAAACAATAACCCATAGAACTATTACCGCACATAATTGTAACAACTATAGAAGTTCTTGTTTTATGACATTTTAGCAGAACATTGGAAAGCTTTTCAGTTCACCTTTAATTCATTCCTGAAAAGTTTGATCAGACACAAGATAAACACCAACAATAGTCTCTAATAATGTTGCCGTAACATGTTTTCTTCCATTTCATCCCCGAAGTCAAGCAACATTGAACCTGGCCAGTACTGGGCTGGTTCACCGGATGCTGCACTGGCAGGGATGATTAGTGTTCAGGATAATAGGAACTGTGGGCACTCTTTAATGTCCTGGCGCATGTATACGAACCGTCATGATATGACTGAAAAATTGTTGAAAATGATGTTAAATTTTACCCACTCACAACTGCACTGCGGATTTAATGGTTAAAGCATCTACCTGGGTGGAGTATATGTATCCGAGAGAGAGAGAGAGAGAATTAAGGTTTAATGTTGTATTCAGCAATATTTCAGCTATATAGCGACGTATATGCATCATGTCTACCTATGGCATGGTGCTTCAGTGAGGCAGCATGATAGAAAGGCAGCATCAGGACCACTTTATCACATGTTGGGACTATCGTGATATGACCAAACAATCGTTGAAAATTGCATTGAATCTTACATGTACTCACTCACTCTTCCCTTTCATTACATGTCAGACAACAAATAAAAAGAAAAAGAGGAACAAACCAAAGCCGACCAATCAGCAAGCTCCGACTCAACCTAGTGACCAATCACAGAGATCTAGTGCAAAGTCTACTGATGGTGTGCTCAACCATATAGGAGAACCATCTTTAGTTACACAACCTTTAATCAATGGTGAGTACAACCTTTAGTCTGTGGTGAGTACAACCTTTTAGTCAGTGGTGAGAACAACATTTAGTCAATGGTGATTACAACCTTTAGTCAATGGTGAGTACGACCTTTAGTCAATGGCGAGTACAACCTTCAGTCAATGGTGAGTACAACCTTCAGTCAATGGTGAGTACAACCTTTAGTCAATGGTGAGTACAGCCTTCAGTCAATGGTGAGTACAACCTTTAGTCAATGGTGAGTACAACCTTTAGTCAATGGTAAGTTTTAGTCAATGGTGGGTACAACCTTTAGTCAATGGTAACCTTTAGTCTGTGGTGAGTACAACCTTTAGTCAATGGTGAGTACAACCTTTAGTCAGTGGTAAGTACAATCTTTAGTCAATGGTGAGTACAACCTTTAGTCAGTGGTGAGTACAATCTTTAGTCAATGGTGAGTACAACCTTTAGTCAATGGTGAGTACAACCTTTAGTCAATGGTGAGTACAACCTGTCCATGTAGTCAATGGTGAGTACATCTACTTTGATATAGGATCTCTTTTCTGCTTTAGGCTACATTTTATTTATTGTTTCACGAGCAGATTTTATTTTTTTCAACTGTGGAGGCGATAATAATGATAAAAATAAAACTGGACCAGACAAGCAAAACCTCATCTACCCACAGAAAGAAAGGGAGAGGGACTTCAAAGGTTCCGTTTTATTTTTCTTTTAATTATTGCTTTCAATCTTGAAAAAAAATAAAGTCCGCCCATGAAACGAAAGTTAAATGGGTGTGGCCTTAGAATGTTTTGTGATTCAGGTGGATGACAACTGAAAGACAATAGATGGCCCAATGATACCCTGATTTGCTGCAATAAAGAGTGTCTGTAAAACTACAAGTTTGTACTATCATTTGATTTTAATTCTTCCTCCCCTATAATCAAAGGTGACCGTGAGGTAAACAGCAATGGGGAGTCGATGAAATCGGATGAGAAGCCCCACAACTCGTTATCTGGTCCACTGCCCTCATCTGCTCAGTCTGCTGATCAACCCCTCCCCCCTCGTGAACCTCGACCAGATAGACAACGGCAACATCATCATCAGTCTTCACACCATTCAGGTAAGGAATGGACTGTTACCATGGTTACGGAACTCTCTGATTGGCCGAATAGTCTTCTACTTTTATGCATGAGCCAATGGAAATGCAAGATTTCTTTTTCAAAAATTTTGAATGAACCAATCCAATTATTTAAAACTAGGACATTATACTGGAGTTAATCCAAATACCCATCACAAACTGTCACAGAATTTAAATTTCCCCCTCTACCAGGAATTCACTGGGTCATGGTTTTGGGTAAAGATTTGAAATTGTTTGAAGTTGTCTCCCTTCCACAGTAAATTCACTGAGATAGGGATGGCAAAAGAAATAAATTTCTGGATATGTATCTGATACAGAAAGGGATAGTTTTCAGTGGTCACTGTGAATTTGTGGGGTGGGTACTATATTTTGCACCCACGTTTCAGTATGCAGAATGGCCATAGACATAAAATTTTAGGGATAGGTTGTAAAACACAGAAATATTCCCAAAAATTCAAAACTGTTAAAAGTTCCATCTGTCTTCCCAGACCATTCAGTCCTAAGTTGCACCCAAATCACGACATTAAGTCATAATGTTAAATGCCGCACCCAGAATATATTTTGAATTTGGACCCATAACGAATTGCCCATGCCTGAAATTTTTTTTGCCTCACTGAGTTATAAAGGTTATGCCCATATTAGGGAGCTCTAAAACCCTGCCATTTACTACATGTATCCAGGGATTCATAGAAGTCCAAATTTTACGAACCGAAATCTGGAAAATTGAGGGTTTTTTTTACTCAAATTGAGTTAAAATAAAATTTATCGGCATTTTTTATCCCTCAAATTGAGTATATAAATTTTTTACAAACCAGGGTCATTTTTTCCCCCAGTGTTGAGTATATTATAATTTTTTTACAAACCAGGGTAAATGTTACCTTCTATGAACCTTGTCTACTGTTACCAATTCAGGTATTTTTTAACCTTTTGTGTAATTAAAACCATTTTGTGTCGTTGATTGCGTTTACTCGTTTCCATCATTATGTTTTCAGGTATCCGGCAGGATACATGAACAAATTATGTTAGATTTATTCAAGTTGTTTACGAGTAATACTTCAGGTAATCAGGTAAAACTCTGTAATGCTGCCGGTACTGGTTTTCATTTATACATGTACATGTAGTTCTCATATACATGCAGTGAGGAGTGTCAACTATTTCCCTCTCTGAAAGCTGTTATATCTCAATCAATCAACAATACATAAAAGAACTTTGAATTCCTTTTTCCAACTTCCACACAGGACTGTCTGAATTATTTCAGTATACAAATATGGCCCAACTTGTTAGGTGGTAATTATAAAAAAAATATATATTGATATGATAAAAACCCCATTTATCTATTAATTTAGATTTAAAATTAAATTTGAAGAAACCATTATCCAAAATTTAACATTAACAGAAAAATAATTTTAATTATGGAAACATTTAACAAAAGCAGTGAATTAATAAATATAAAAATATTGTGATGACATAAGTGAAGTTCCAGTTATTGTGATATTATTCAATTACAAATGACCACCAGTATGAAAAATCACACTGGTTTATAAAACGATGATTGTATATATTTTATTTATATACACGATGATTGTATTGGGTTACACAGATAATAGGAGTCTTGAGGATGATATTATTTTGATAGAATATGGTTAACAAAAAAAAAAGAAGGAAAAAACAACAACGAAACGCTTCAAAACGCTTGCTTGCTCTCTCGCTAGGAAGAGTTCACTCCCTTGTCAACCGCACGCTGTGCGGTTGTGTCAATCTTCGTTACCAAACTGAAAATGATACAGTATTACTATTTTCTCAAGACAGACCACACAGATTATACAAAGAAATGCTTACGATTGACAATCTACGAAAACAACGTGTCTTTATTCAGTATCGTTTGTATCTCCCTGCGTTGGAAGGAACGAGAACGAAACAGTCGAACGAAAACGAAACCAAAAAAAAAAAAATGGCGACTCGTCGATTGTTCAGTGAAATTACGGTTCATAAGTATTCGGGATTCTTCCACGGAATTATACGTCGATGTAACTAACATTACGTGTGATAAACTAGTCTCGGATGAATATATCCCGTTAACAGACTAAGTCGTCCGAGGTAAATTCAGAGCAGCTCACTGACGGGAGTTTGCACTTGACGTTGTTGTTGCTGCCGACAGATTCACATGTGCTTTCGCGACCATGGGATGATTTCCCGACAACCGGGTATTGTAATTTCGAATTTACGAAGCTTAAAAATTCAGTTTCCGAAGCTTGAAAATTCAGTTTCCAACACACAAATTGAGTATAAATATTTTGGTGAAAACTTTTGATTTTTTACTCAAAAAAATTGAGTTTTGAACTGAAAAATTGAGTTTTAAAACTCAATCTACGAACCGAAATTCGGTACGTAGAACTGACGTGTATGAATCCCTGGTATCCCCCCCCCCCACCCGCTCAGTTGCTTACTGCTTTTGTAGGTAATTTCAATGGATGTGACTTATTACAAAACAGGAATGCATGCAAGTTCCTCTTCTTAGTGTAGGCGTTGAACAGTTTAAAGTCCTTTCTTTAGTTCTGGCTCAAGTTAATTGTATTATAATTTGAGGATACGGGCGATTTTAACATTTCTTCTGTTGTACCGAAAATTTATGATGTATTGGTGTCTTTGATAATTATTTATACTGTTCTTTTCGTATTCCAGTCACTCATAGTCACCCAGTGCATCATGGGAGAGAAAGGACGGTGAGCGAGCAAAGTGCCTCGAGTGTTAGCTCAGCAGTAATGAAGAACAAGAAACCTCATGCAGGTAATCTATGGAGTAAAGCAAACAAAGATGGAGGACAATAGACTGGTTATCAGGGCCTTATCCAGGCCATTTTTGAACCGGTTTGAGAAAACATTTTTTTTTTAGCAAATTCCCTATCTGGACATGCTGAAACCAATAGTAATACAAGTAATATTGCTAAATATGAAGTTGTCAGTCTGTATTTAGACCATTCAATACTCCCAGAACTTCCATGGGCTTCGACAGTCTCACATCGTGGCCTATTTTAGTATAACTTCCCACTCCCTGCTCCATGTATGGGTGCTCAAACTTGAAGTCTAAATCAGGCCCTGGTTGTGGTTCTCAAACCCCTGATCCCGGAGTCAAAACTAAGGAGACCAAGACTTTGAAGCTTTTACTTGGACTAGACATGTATCAAATCTTATATTTTTCTACTTTTTTTTCTCAGCATATCAGGTATTTGCACGATAACATTGAGACTGATAGTTTCATTGTTTTTTTCTCTAGGTATGGAGAAATCTACCAAAGATCTACAAAGACAGACAATAGCTATAGAGAGATATAAACGGGTGCTGACGGAGGAGGTGGAGAAAGCTGTTAAACGAATTAAAGCTGTCTTTGATGAAATGAGAAAAAGGTAATCTTAATATAGTTATTATGCCAAAGTAGTAGTATTATGTTAAGGCTCAAAATTAGCACTGCACACATGCACAAATGCATATATTTTTTTCATGGTGTACATAAATTTTGATCGGCAGGTTCACAGCATTCACGTAGCTACATTTACAAACAAAGTGTTGAAAAATGGACCATCGATGGCATGCCACCTGTAACTTACCAGACTGTCTTATCATCTGGAAAAATTTGCTGGAAAATGTTCTCCCTTCGATGAGGATAAAATATTACCCTATGTAAATGTTATTCATACATTCTAACATGCTCCACGTTATAGCCGTGCACTGATTGGTGCAGACCTCAAAACATACGGAGATTATCACACGATAATCTTCATTTGTTTGTTGTGATCTGCTACATTCACATGCCGAAGTGGTGACGTCTCAGTCTTGTGACGCAGTGCCACAAAGCTGAGCGACGATTGGTTCATTCACTGCGCAGTGGGCGGAGTTCACACAGCTGCAGCTCGTAAACGGACAGCACGCGCGAGCATGGCCTGCAAACCAGTCACGAAATTCTCGCATCAAAACGGGACAAGTTTGCAGCAAAGTTGTCATTCCGCTTATGAAATGAGGAAATATTTATCATTGTGCATGTTAGAATGGAGTTAATGACCTTCTTAGTGAATATTATCGTGTAATAATTTTTCGATGTTTAGTTTTAGACCTCATCAAAAAACCTCGCGGCTACGGCGCTCGGTTTTTTGATTGACGGTCAAAAACTAAACATCGAAAAATTATTACACGATAATATTCACTAAAGGCAGTCATTAACTCCTAATTCAATTACCCCTGTGGGTATTTTTACCTTGGGCGTCTCCCTTAAAAGATTTAAGCATTTTCCGCAGCCAGTTGGCAAATAAACAGGCTAAAAACACTGACCCTTCTGAGGAAGTGGGGAGTGAAAGTCGGGCTGCAGTTGAATTTGCAGAAGAGTTCAGATGATGTTCCAGAAGAACACTCACGAAGACCCCACAACAATGACATCAGACTTGCTTGGCCCAAACTAGTAAAGTTTGCTGATTTCAGGATAAATTTACATATTTTAGGATTTTTACCCCTCGGCCGAAGGGTATTGTCGTCGTCATGTACGTCTGTCCGTCCGTCTGTCCGTCACACCTTTCTCGTTACCAAGATATCTTTAGAACGACTTACCCTAGGCACACCAAACTTGCAGTACACATCCGTATGCTCGTGACCCAGAACCCTATTGAATCTGGACCTGATTGGTTGGAAACTTTGGCGGCCATCTTTAATTTATGCGAAACCATCACAGCTTTCTTATTACCAAGATATCTTTACAATGACTTACCCTAGGCACACCAAACTTGCACTGCACATCCATGTGCTCATGACCCAGAACCCTATTGAATCTGGACCTGATTGGTTGGAAACTTTGGCGGCCATATTTAATTTATGCGAAATCATTAATCTTGTGTATCTTGAGTACCATTTCTCTGTTCAGTGTGAAACTTGGTATAGATCATCGATGCATCAAGAAACTTCAAAGGAATGACCAAACCAGTTTCCCTGTGTCGGTGAAAACCTTGGCGGCCATCTTTAATTGATGCAAAATTTTTAAGGATATATATCTCTGATACCATTCAAGTGTTCTATGCGAAACTTGGTATACAGCATCCATGTATCAAGAGACCTGCAATGTATAACCACATCAGTTCCTCTGAGTGGCGGGAAGGATGGGCGGCCATCTTTAATTTATGCGAAATCATTAATGATCTTTATCACTGATACCGTTCGAGTGCTCGATGTAAAATTTGGTATATATCAATCATCGATGCATCAATAGATTTACGATAAATGACAGTTCTGGCGTTTCTGTTTGGGCGGAAACCTTGGTGGCCATCTTTAATTTATGCAAAATCTTTAATGATGTACATCTTTGATACCATTTCAGTGTTCTATATGAAACTTGGTATACAGCATCGATGTATCAAGAGACTTGCAATGAATAACCACATCAGTTTCTCTGAGTTGCGGGAAGGATGGGTGGCCATCTTTAATTTATGCGAAATCATTAATGATCTCTATCTCTGATAATTTTCAAATGCTTGATGTAAAATTTGGTATACATTATCGATGCATCTACAGACTTACGTAATGAATACCGGTTTCTCTGATTGGACGGAAACGTTCGAGGCAAAAATTTTCATAATCTGTATATTTGTCACTTAACTGCATGGTGTTCCTGAAGTCTTGCTTCAAATTGAATACATTATGAATGGCTGGCGCCCAGAGCCGAGAGGTTTTCAGATGCGCAGCTTCGTATTAAAACTATAGTGTTTTTTTGTGGATGTACGCAAATTGCTGTACATGTACATGTGAAATTTGGGTGCATACCGTGCATGTATTCTTTTTGTCCAAAGTCGAGCCTATAGTATATTTTTGTCTTGTCCTTCTGTCCTTCCTTTCACAATGCTTCAGCAATATCTGAATGATATCTTGAGTTATGCTGCACCAATCTTTTTGAAAGTTAACAGGTGTGCTGTCTGTGTTGACCTGCAGAAGCCTACTGAATTTCAGGTCAATACTTCATAGGTCAAGGCCACAATGCCTGAAAATAAATTCATATTTTCTATTGATCTTCGCAGTTCACAGAAATGCTGACCATGTGATTGCTAATATGTCAAATTGTTTTTGGGTTACAAGGTCAGTAGTCAAGTTCATGATGGTCGCATATTGCAGAATTGTTTTGAGATATTTTAAATATTTCTAGTACATGAAATTTGGTACATGTGATCTGGGGGGGACATTTCTTTGTCATTTATCAATAGATCTTGTCCTGCTTTTACAGTATATATGGAAATACATTTATGGTAATCCATCTAATGATTTAATCAAGGAAATTGAAATTTCTTACCACGCAATAATGGGTGATCAAATTTATTAGAACATGAAGTTGCCAAAATGATCCAAAAGCATGCATATAATGCAATATTTCTATGTTATTTCAATGATTATAGAGGGTGATCGAATTTATTAGAACGGGGTATCAGATTTTGTTCCCAAAGTTGGTTGTGATTGAATTTTGATAGTGGGATTAAATATTTTATAGGGATTACCACATGTTGTCTAATATGTTGTTCAATATGGGTCAATCTGTTTTGAATCATATCTGGCTGAATCCTTCGTTCTAATAATACGATTATACTGACAAGTGACAAAGCACGATCTGTATTTGAATTACATGTAGCTTCAATTGATGTGGCTGTCCGGCGCAATGATTCCACTATACTGTACACATAGCAGACCTCTCAAGTTAAACTTTTGCCAAGGGGTGAGATTTGAGTATATCCACCCCGGGGATATGAGCCCCCCAAAAATGAGAATTTCTAGGCGTCATTTCATATAATATTTCGCATTTCTGTTTCATATAACAGCCTACCATTATACATTTCACCCTTCGCGGAGGCTATAAATGGATGCTTTCCAACCAAGTCCAGGAAAATTTTGAAATTACCGACTCCTTTTTCTGCAAACTGGAGCAATTTTGATGGATTATTGGTTATTTTAGAAATAATGCCAAGATGCGTGAGATTTTGATATAGCTACGTGCAGTGTGAGACAGATGCCAAATGCGTGAGCTCACACCGAATGCGTGAGGGCTGATAGGCCTCACATAGAGAAGTATGTGCAGGTTGGGACATATGTGTTCCCGTGGACACATTCTCCTTTAGCATCTGCCTGCTACCATAGAGCAATAAATGAGCTGTTAAATGACTTCCTGATATAAATCTTATTAAGTCTGACAAGTTACAGTGACAGCCATTGTTGCATCCTGATGTCAGATGTCATTACTCAACAAAGGTGACATCATGATGGTGACTGGTGCAGAAACTCGTATCAGCATTATTTTGTCCAACAGTGATAGCGGTGCCATTTGTCATCTTCATTTTATCCAGCCAATTTCTACGTTCCCGCTTTGAACCTGCCTTGATTTATCTGACCCCCTTCAGTGTTCAAAATCCGTGGTGTAAATTTCACCTATGAACATTCGACGAACCAATCAGAACCTACCCACCGATTGTGTGTAGAGTGACTCCATCCTCAATTAGCGGCGTCCTTCCTCCTAATATGGTGTTTGTATTAACCCACTATATAGGTCAGTCAATCAATAACACTCTTCTACGACCCATTTCAAAATTCAAATGTTTTCGAGGTCATGACGTCTCTTGTCTATTTATAAGTTCTTTGAATGTTGAAGGGGTCCAGATATATCAAGTGAAGTTCGGAGTGGGAACGTAGAAATTGGCTTGATAAAATGAAGATGCATCTTGTGGGCATGGGTAAATACTCTGACCAGTCTTAAACAATATTAACATAGTACTTGTCTTCTCCTCTTACCACAGCAACCTGTTGTTATTTTGCAGTATACATGTATTTATTATTTCACTGTAAACATTTTGCCTGTTTCATCATTTCAGCCTTACAGAAAGAGAAGCTGTTCTTCTTGCAGACATGGATTCTATGAAGTTACAAGCCAGTAAGTGACGAGCATAATGTATTAAATATATCGCTTCTTCTAGTTTAACCCTATCTGGCATTATGCCCCTCCCCCTGTGATGTGGGAAATCTTGCATTCATTGTTTACATTTCTTGTAGAGCTTGACCCATATATATATAGTATGGAAAGTTTCAGCCCCCTACTTCAGGGATAATGAAAATAAATAGCGGGGATGAATGGGGGGGGGGCATGCTGGGATTGCCCAGGCCTTGAAGGGTTAAAACTGCTACAGATTCTGGGTGTTCTTCAGCTAAAAATATAACAGGTTTCAGCGTTGAAACTATAAAATTTTCTAATCCATATGAGGAGTGATCAGTAGAATTTTTTACATGTCCTATTGACCTTTTTTTTTACCATGGATATCATGGATACCCGTTGAACACCTGTTTGTTACGATGGATACCCATTTGTTTTGTATAGTGGATACGTTGACCAACCGTCAATCTCAGGCTGCTGCTCTCAAGTTACGAGTGGACCGGGACTCCAAACTGAGCGACGCTGAACTTAATGAGCTTAGGGCAGACATAAAGGTACGAAAAACATATGTCAAATTCCAGTTTTTTGCTGGCAGTTTTTTTTCCTCCGATCTGGCTGTTTTACGGGAATTTTTCCGTTTTCCAGGAGAATATGGTAATTCCTCTAATAATTTAATCGCTCTATCAAAATTCAATCACCCCCAATTTATTTGGACAAAATTCAATCTGCTGTTCTAATAAATTTGCTCACCCTCTAAAATCAAATAAAATAACAAAGAAATAATGGATTATCTGCATGATTCTGGAACATTTTGTCAACTTCTTGTTCTAATAAATTTTTTCACTTCCTGTTATTGAATTATTAGAGAATTTACCGAAATTGAAAATGAGTGCTGGCCCAGTAAACTGATTGATCTTTAATTGTAATTCCCGAATCGACCAACAGTCAAGTGACAGATTCTCCATCTGTGAAATAACATGTAGTGAACCAGGGAAGATAACTTAAATAAGACATAATGCGAATTAATTAGCTGTCAACAAGTGTATCACCCTTGTCACCCTTTACCCAGAAGCTGCAGTTGGTGCACGTGCTTGCAAGAAAAGGAAATGGTTCAAATGTGTTAGATGAAGTGGTATTTCAAGGGATTACATGCCCGAACTTGACCACAATGCAACTCCAGTGATCTAGGACCCCCTGCTAAGACTCCCGAGTGTATGGTTTGTTGTCAATTTCCACTCAGGAATTTCAGAATGACTATAATTCCGCAAGCCGAAAATAAGCACTTGACGTATATGATTATAACCCCCTGTAAAACAACTGAGATAGCTCCTCTTCTTATACAGATATCATGGGTTAAAAGGTCATGGTATGTACCATATCCTCTAATGGGGGTGATAGGTTACTGTCCCATGTCTTATTTTTAGGCTTGCACCAGTGATAGAATTCAACGCATTAATAGTCTTACTTTTCATAATTGACCCATGTTAGGAAATTTTTGTCTGCTTTCTCTTTCAGCATTTTGTATCTGACAGAAAAATAGACGAAGATCTGGGAAAAACAACACGTTTTTTGTACGACTCTGATCATTTACAGAATGTAAGTTTATCACATTTAAACAACTCTTGTGGTCATCAATTTACTAATAATTTATCGTCCCTGCTAGCAAACTGCCCACAGCTATTATAGAATCATTTTCGTTGACCTTGATACGCATTTGCGTTGTATTATCTGTGACTTGATCGCTCCCATAAATCGTCCGTGGCCGCAGTTCCAGTGTTCTACAACCATCGGCATGCCTGCAATCTTTGTTAGAGTAGCATGAATTAAATGTACAGCTATTACCCTATTTCTTCTATTTATTCAGACGTCAAAACTAAACTTCAGGCATCTGCAGAGAGAAATTCTACAAACATTCTACAAATTCACTGGCTATCTTTTCAGTTCTTGGGATAAATAATAGATCCATGCCTCAGTATTTAGCCTCGGTTCACATAAAGATTTTTTTTTTTACTTTTAAGTCTAATAATGCTGTTAGAAAAGTTAGAAGAAATAGGGTATACTCAAATAGACATAAAGACGAAATTTGAGTCTTACAGATTTCATCTCAAGTAAAGCAGCTGAACTCAGTGGCCTGGGCTAAAATCATGCTGCCTCCAACCATTGGAGAGCCATTCTTTGCTGGGATAGACTACACCAGCTTGTGCCTACATATCAGCCCAGTGAGCCACTGAGCTGAAGTTTTTATTCTCCAGTTCTCAATTCTTTGTCTGATATTTTGGAATGGATTTTTATATAAACTCTAGTTCATCATGGGATATGTTCCAGTTTTGTTCAATTCAAATTTTTGAAAATAAATCCAATATTTTGGTTGGATTGTGGAGAAAATTCCAAGAATGTCCAGTCTGTCTCAAAGTTTCTGCAAAGGTTCATTCACTCAGGTTACCTCACTCACCATGAGTGTACTGCAGTGGCGTCTAAGCGGGGGGGGGGGGGAACTTGAGATCGCAATGTTCGAAGTCCTCAGTGCTCCAGATAATTTTTTTTTATGAGGAGTACTATACTCATCCAAATTTGTTCGAAGGAGTATCGCTTGTCATACCAGGAGTATTAACGGTTCTGAAAAACTTCTGGTCCGGACAAGTTGTTGACGCACGGACAAAGGGACGTACATGCCGATCACAAGACACAACTGTGTAGTTTCTTGCCTGAAGTTTTTGCGCATAGTTCTACAACTCCAGTGACTATAGAGTCTATAATCCTCCGCACTAAATTCTGCACCGTCTCCTCGGTAGATTTGGCAAAAAAGGAGGTTATTTTGCGTGTCCCGGACATCTTTAACCGAATCACACATGATGTGATTGCTGCAGTGAAAAAAATGGCTGCTCACTATAGCAACGGTACTGTTTCCGGCAAGCTCTCCAGTCTCCGTGCAAGGGTATTGCTGATGAACTATATGACAACAACGTAAAACACCCCCGGAGACAGATTTGTCTCCCTTGATATGCCTTGCTGAGATCAGGAGACCGAGTCGACGGATTGACGGCATCGTTTATTAGAGAAATTTTACGCATTGATTTTGGCGATAAGGCGTATCAGCTATTTATCGGGCGTATTTGTTACGCCTAGATTTCAGCATGCATGCGTTTTTGAACTTTTTGTAGGCGTAAATTACGCCAATACGCCCCTTATCTGGAGCACTGGTCCTATCTCAGATGGCACCAGTCGAGAATATAACGCTCTGCACCTGCTCCGAGTACAGAGGCTGGTCTTGTCTGACTTTATTTTGCATCAGTCTTCTACTTAAATTTATCAGCTTCTGTATTACCATCCAAGGTCTGGGGTTGAATTTATTAATAACAAAAGAATAGAAAATCAACAAGTTTCACTAATCTGCTGTGTAACAGTACCCTTCGATATATGTGCTCCTTTGGTTATGTGCACAGTGTTTCTATTGAGAAGAAACGTTTTGTCTGTAATGATACCTCAGCAGTACCATCAATGTGTGCAGTAGCATTGTGGTGTAACATCAGAGAATAATAGGTTCTCACAAGAGTTCATTTCTAGACGACTTTTCCCACACTCGTTTGAGAAAAATGTGCCCTGCACGAGCTTTAGCGAGTGCAGGGCACATTTTTCTCAAACGAGTGTGGGAAAGTCGTCTAGAAATGAACGAGTGTGAGAGGTTTTTTCTCATATAACATATCAGAGAAGCAAAAATAAAGGCTGACGTCCCATTTTCGACCGACGATGTTATGAGCGCAAAACCAGGTCAAGCGCGCAATACTACTATTGGGCACTTTGGTCCATGAATGGGCCGATTCACGCCCAGGCTACAAGCGCTGAAGAAAAGTTTATAAGTAATACACTACTTTAATGACACCGAAATTGTTGAAATATCCCGCTAATGCAATTATGTGTCATTTGTGGAGTACTTAAGTCCAGTATTTAGTTGCTTTTGGTGATGACATGCGGCTTCGTAGGGTTTCGGCAACAAACAGTGTCGGCAGTTCAGTTCAAAATGAGACGAAGCAAAGCGGGCAGTGAGTATCGTTGTTCTACAAATTCATATCGTGGATGACAAATTTATTACAATTTACTCACGGCAATCATTAACAACGCAACAAGTTAAATTCAACAAGTTCACTCAGTGCTAGTCGACTGACACTAAACATTAACAAGCAGACGATGACAATAGTGCGTGACGTAACGGCATGACGTCAGCCCATGGTAGACAATTTTTCTACCATGGCTTTCTCCCATAGGAAACGGTCATGTTATATGAGAAGATTATTTCCTCTATTTTGAAAACACTGTGCACATGTGTGATCAGGGAATCCACCTTTAGTATTGAGTATTATCCATGCAATATCTGCAGGTATAGTTTAGGAATAATTAAGTTTATGAAACTCCCTTCTATTTTACAGGAAATAAAGAAGTTTGGTGAAGGTGAGTTGAATTATTTTTCCTTAATTAACCATTTAGGCCTGATAGTTGTCTCCTTTGACAGCCAGATTTAGCTAGGAATCATCCCATCAGACAAGGGAGACAACTTGGACAGTTTTTTGACAAGAATTTTCCAATCTCTTCGTTGGGAGAATCTGATTTTAATCTTTCTATGTATATATTTTAATAACACTGCATGTACAATATGAGATAAGGGTAACATATTTCACACGATTTAAGGTGTAGTCAATCTGTAATAAATTCACTTCAGACTGAATAAAATTAATCTCTTCACAGGCACTTTTTTTTTTGAGAAAAAAATGACCATGGTGGGAGGCTTTTCTTTTATCTGTTTATTATTTTTATTCTTTTCCATCTTTTCTAGCACACCGATGCAGTAGTTTAATACAATTTGCATAAAACCAATAATGTTCTTTTGAGTTACCTGAAGAGTGAACCTTCAGCAATGCTATTTCCTTCAAATAAAACAAGACGCCGACTCAGTTTCTGAGAACATAATTTTGGTAATGTGTAATTTATGATTGTGTAATCTTGGAAAGTGTCTAAACCCAAAGCATGACATTTCTGATACTGGATGTAAAATTAGTAATCACGATGTGAAAAAAGCTCTCTGTATGAATGATAGTTGATCTTGAATATCTGACACCTTGAAGGTATATGAGACTGATTAATCAATAATTTTACTGCAAGTGCATAAATAGTACTTTAGTGAAAGCCTAACCACATGTGTTTCTTGTTTGTATCTGTTGAGTAGTTCCTCCTGTTAGATGTGCCTATACCACACGCCGTCCATCCGAATCCTCTCACGTCAGTCAGAGCAGTGAAGTGGCCACTGACGAGATCAACTCCTCACCTGGTGCGGTGGGGTCACATGTACCTGTGACATCACAGAACGCGACATCATCATCATCTCAGTCGTCTACTGCCCCCTCATCAAGTAAGATATGGGTTACATATTAAAATCTTCATGCACAAGCCGAATTGATCAGACCCCCTGTAGCATTCAAAATCCGAGGTGTAAATTTCATCTACAAATCACAGATGAGCCAATCAGAATCTACCCAGCAACTGTGTGTCAGTACAGTTACGTTATTTCGTAACCTTCATTGGAAGGTGTGGCCAGACACACAGGACAGCCAATCAATAACCCACTCCTACTACACATTTCAAATGGATTCAAGGTGGATGCCGTTTCGTGTCTATTATAAATTCCTTTGAACAGAGCCAGTGAGCTGACTCCTCAAGGTTAATTCGAAGTGTAAATGGTGAATTCGGCTTGTGTATGAAGATTCATAGTAACAGCAGATCATGATATATGTTAGGCCCAAACTTCATGCAGTTCAGACCAGTCTAAGCAGAGGGTTATTGTCCTTATCACAGGGTGTGTACACCACCTTGATAACCTTGAAAAGTCTTCAAAACTTCAATTCAGAATTCATTACCTTGAAAAGCCTTGAAAAATAGAAGAATGTGCAAGAGACCTTGAAAATGGCAATTCATGTTTATTGTTGTCATTTAAATTGTCCTTAATACCATCGGGTGGCAAAATTAACCCCATCATACTGATATATTTTTTAATCATCCAAAACTAATTTCCAAGTTTATTCGGAAGACCATGTATGAACAATATATTTTTGACAGGACATTCATACTCTTATGCAAGTGAAACAAATAATAAAATTGATCTGAAAAGCTTCAATGACACTGGAAGTAATATTCGTTATAAATGGGAACTATTACCTTGAAAATTGGAAGCTTCAAGTTGTTCGAATCATCATCAGTTGTTTGTCTGGCCACATGTGTATTCCATGAGGTACACACAATGTGTTATGAATGGTTTTCATTCACCACCTTGCATGAATCTGGTCCTTTGAACGATACCGTACTAGTTCATTTTAAATGACCACAATTGGCACCCCATTCAAAGGGAGCAAGGTATATGGTCAGCTAGTAGGTTTCCCTTTAGGATCCAAATACAGATTCACCTCATGCTTCCTGTCCCACAAATAATTTTTCCCTCCTTTGTTAAATCCACAGCTTTTCTCAGATATTTCTGTAGTATTCCTGACTACAGGAAGTGTGCGTATTTGAAATGTTACTCGCAATATGCCAGTGCTGATAAATAATATGCAGACAATCTAGGATCATCATTTCTAAGCTGGAATGGTCATCATGACTTGACAGAGAGGGGTTTGCTCAGAATTATCAATGAAGAGTCTTCAGCTTTTGTCTTGCACAATATTAAATTTGGTGGGAGCATTTTCATATTAATGGGTCACTGACCGACTGTGTAACTGTTTGAGTGACTAACCTGAAACGTGGGATTGAAATGATCGAAAACTATAGGATTTTTGCCTAACAATTGCTTGTTCAAGTTTGTATTTATCTGATCATTTGGTTTGCTACAAATATATGTGCTCAGTGTTTCTTCGAGCTAATCAATGCCTCATTTCCACAGGTTTGTCACATCATCAAGGGGAGATAATTGATGTCCAAAGTGCCCAAGAAATGGCCGATATCCAGAGAAGGCTGAATGACTCCCTAAGATTACAAGTATGTGACCTAGTCAAATGTGTTAGACCTAGTCCGATGTATTAAAACCTAGTCAAATGTGTTAGACCTAGTCAGATGTGTTGAAACCTAGTCAAATGTGTTGAAACCTAGTCATATGTGTTAGCCCTATTCAGATGTGTTAGAACTAGTCAGATGTGTTAAAATCTGGCCAAATGTATTAGACCGAGTCAAATTTGTTGAAACCTGGTTAAATTTGTTAAACTTTAGTCAATTGTGTTAAAACCTAGTCAAATGTGTTAGACCTAGTCAACTGTGTTAAACCTGGCCAAATGTGTTAAAACCTAGTCAAATATGTTAGACCTAGTCAAATGTGTTCAAACCTGATCAAATAAAAGCCTAGACGAATCTGATAAAACTTAGCCAAATGTGTTAAAACCTGGTCTAATATGTTAAAACCTAGTCTAATGTGTCAAATGTGTTAAAACAGGGTCATGTGATAAACATTAGTCAGATGTGTTAGACCTAGTCAGATATGTTAAAACCTGGTCAAATGTGTTAAAACCTGGTCAAATGTGTTAAAACCTGGTTAAATGTGTTTTAACCTGGTCAAATTGTCTGGTGTTGTATTGTCTGGTAAAATTTTCATCTGATTCATAATAACAAGTTACTGCTAAACACTCTCTCAAGAAAATGTTTTAAAGTTTGGATACTTGAACATTCATCACTTGAATGTCAAATTTGCTTAAGTGATTGTTGAAAAGTTTTTCTTCATTACACACACATAAAATGGATTATACCTTGGATATTTTCAGTTTTGTTACTATTTCTATGAATTTCTATCCCGACTGAATGTTTGGCTGGAAGTTTCCCAATTTTCCCCACGAGCTCATGAAACTAAAACACTTGTTTATCGAATATTCAAATGGACCAGTCAAGTATTTTGAAATAAGCAAATACCCATGAAGCAATGGGGACCCTAGAATGATTCATTTGGGGTATGATGATAGTTCATTTCCAGTCAAGGACCTTGCTTAACAGTCTTAGACAGGCCTGAGTAGTCTTGATCTCACATCCTCAGTGACAACAGCTGATCGTGCTAACCATTCAGCCATGGAGACATTCATACTTCACCCATGCGCTTGTTATACCAAGAAGAATGATGACTCATTCATAGTTGGGGCTCGCACACATGCTTGGTTAGGACTTGTCTCCCCTCCATAACACTCTTCCTTGTCGGAGGGAGAGTTGCAGTAATAACTAGCTGCAAAAAGGGATACTGAAATAGTCTAGTTTCTTAGCTCGTTTTAGTATCTTTTCATATCTGTTCATTCATAAATCCCATCATTCCTCTCCTTACAGGGTTTACCAGTGAAATCTCCTCCCTCTAGACAGGGGAGACCACCCATGAACTTGGGAGGTCAGGCACGGTCAGGTTCAGGAGACCATGACAGGTCAGGAGGTCAGAGAAGATCAGGGCCTGGAGGACCAGGGAGGTCAGGAGGTCAGCCTTCTGCATCAGGGGGAGGTAAGTCATGGTGCCACCTGATAGTTTGTCTCCGGTGTTAATGGAGGTGTGTAAATTGGATAAACAGTGAAACCTGTGTAAACCGACCATGTTTGAGACCAGATAATAGTGTCAGTGACAGGATTCTAGATTATAAAAATTCAAAATAAATTTAAATTTAAGTAATGAGACTGAATATAATGTCAGTTGGTCAGTTTACTCATGTGTCGGTACTCACAGGTTTCACTGTACTAATTGATATCCCAGTGGCTGATATAAACCCTCTACATGTAACTTCCAATACGACTGGGTCCATATATGAACTTGTATATACTGAAATTGTTTCTTCATTAGTTCTGACACACCATTTCTACACCCTTTCTGGCTTTGTGTTTAGCACTGTGTCAAGACGAGGTCGTTTTATGTGATGTGAGTTCTGTCTGCCTATTCATCCATTAACATTGGTTGTCCGTGTGATATCTCCAGGTCCAAGGTATGGATTGGTACCAAGCTTTGGGTATACCTTTCTCAAGGGGCAAAGAGGAATGTTGAGGTCAAGGTCACAACACCCCAAAACTGAATACAGTTTCACTGACTGTATTCTTAAAGTAGACTCATCAGAGAGGACTCATCAGAGTTGTCATGGCCTCAGGCTCCTAAATAAAAAAAAGTCCCGATCCGTTAACCCCTAAACGTAATCTCTGCCAAAGACCAGAATTTTCCCGATTTTTTTCCGCCTTCGTTGCAACGATTAATAGAAAGCCGTTGGTACCACTGGCAAGTATTGTATTTGTTCTATTCAGCTACAAATTTTATTTCGATTCACTGCTCGATAACATGCCTCGCCGGGGCACTATTTGCGGGGCCTAGGCACTGCTTTCAGCAGGCAGAGAAAACAGCGAAATGAGCACCTCATGCGTAGAGGCGCGCACAGCTTAAAATTTTGACGGTAAAAGTTTGACAAGAAGTTGGTCACCTTGTAGCGCTTGTAATAAACTACTTCCTGTCGAAAGATGAATGTCTAACATTGATTAGGGAACCAGCGAGGTACAGTTTTGTTAATACTGCCGAACGTGTAAATTATTTAGGAGTCTGATGCCTACTACATCAACATTTTCTGAACGCATTTGACCAAACTGTGTTGGAAAATGGACTCTAGGTAAGGTATACACCGCTAAATTGGGTATCGTAGCTCAACTTATCTATTGTTTGGTGGGAATTCGCAAGATTCCATTCAATGTGGGGGTTGAGGTCGGGTGGAATCGTTTTATTAAGGGGGAGGGGGTATATTTGTTGTGTGGTTTTACTGATTAAAATCGGCTATTCGTGACATTTATCAGCCGTTTACCGTCTCAAGTCTGTACGACCAAGATATATTTTCAAGTTACACTGAATGGATTGATTTTTTTTTTGTATTTTGTGGATTTACATCATCTGGTGCCTTGCTGAAATGCTAAAATGGTCGAAAATGCTGACTTCTGGTGAGAACGTGTGATCATTGTAATGTCCATATTTGTCTCAAAATGAACTGGCCGATATCAGCACTAATCCAATCAGTCTCACGGTATAACAGAATGATCAGAGACCCGGCTGAGGATGTTTAAGTTGTCAGATACAGACATTACAGACTAGTTTTAACTGGATTATCCTCCATCTTTGGATTTTTATGCCCCCACTCTAACTAGAGGGGGGGCATATAGCGATCGCTTTGTCCGTCCGTCCGTCTGTCCGTCTGTCTGTCTGTCCGTCCGAATTTCTTGTCCGAGCAATATCTCGGTTAATATTTGATGGACAGGATTGAAACTTGCATGGAATGTGGCTAGTGCCTCGTAGATGTGCAGCGTTGAGTTTTTTCCGAGTTCCGGTATAATTTTCAAGAGTTATGGCCCTTTCTCTGAAATCTCTGTGAATGGGACTTGTCTGGGCTGGATCTTGGTTAATATTGTATGGACAATTATGAAATTTGCAGGATATGTGGTCAGTGCCCTGTAGTTGTGCAGCGTGAAGTT